>CABFWO010004189.1:9472-26961 GCA_902155825.1 Timema genevievae | reverse complement strand
ATATATATATATATATATATATATCTTGCTTATCAATAAAACTTGCATTCATCTATTTAACTCTTGACATGTTGACTTCTACTCTTATTTAACTAAATATTCTCACCTTCCTGGTAATATTCGTTGATCCTTTTTTTATTGTTGGTAGCACAATAATTCTGTGTGAGTTCTGTGGAAATATGAGCGTATATATCATAAATATATACTTTTGAGTGTCCTATCTGCTCATTCTGCATTGATTCTCCCCTTGTGTTATAACTTTGTATGCCTGCCTTTGTCCTGGAGGACGAAAAGGGGCTACACAACTAGCTAACCAGCTAACTAGAATACTTTGGTCAAGTCTAGAGACCTTATACCACTCTTGGTCTATACATCTGATATTTATTCCTCCTGTGCTCTGCCGATCAGAATTCCTGGCTACATATCCTGAGGTCCCGAGTTCAATCCCTGGTACTTACAGAATTTTTCTGTGAAGTAATGGGTCTGGAATGGGGTCAAATTCAAAACAAATGTGGAGCTACTTGAATAAATCAGTAACAGCTATAGTCTAGAGAACTGAGATTAACTGTCGGAGGGTTTGTTGGGCTGACCACATAATGCCCTCTATCCACAAATGTTGGCACTATCATTGCCAACTGCAGCATATGCTCAGTTGGTATACCTCGATTGCGGGCTTAAGCCATGGAGTTTTTTTTTTATTCCTTTCATATTAAACTATTTTCTTTTCTTCTGACATTAACGATTATGAATGAACAAGGTAATGTTGGTTTCACCCAAATATTACTTGATAAAGGATGATGTGGTTTTCCTACACAATCAACCCTTGCTCGACATCATTATATATGATATTTGGGTTTCAGGGAAAATTTCTATACAATCGTTATATTATTTTGGAGCCTGCTTGTGAATGAAAGAAGAGTTCCTGAAGGCTCACCAACTGGTGAATAAAACCATGCGAGGACCACGAGAGCAATATAGTGTGTGCTACGTCTCCGGGAAGACTCACCTGCGACCTCTTCCCGCTGTCCGTTTGCACCGATGCTGACGGTTGCGGTGTCTGGGCCAGCTGCACCACCGCAGTGGGATGCTCATAGAAATAATGGGTAACCGGAGTCACCGTGGTGGTCGCGCTGGAGAACACTTGCGTGCACGTCGTGTTGGTACCCACAGACACATCCACCTGCCGAGTTGGCATCACCGGCACCTGCTGAAGATGTATAGTGAGATGAAGGTGGAAAAGTGAGTGGGATTTTTGGTGCTTCTAGCTAGAGTTCGGTCAAATCCACTATTTTACAAATACAAATCTTGGGGAAAAAAATTATGAAGATAAGAGGATATATAAATATAACACAAATAGTAGCTAAATGTTGGCATTCATACATACAGTCAAGTGTTAAATTACTGGTCTGGGGTCTGGTTGTCTAGCTCATTCTACAATATGGTTGTCTAATTCATTCTACAATCACCATATTTCACCACATAATCATTGCATATTTTATGCCTGATTCTTGTGGAAAAAAGTGATGCGTGACCATTATGTGGAGCTTGACGTCACACCCAACCGAGATTTAACCCCTGATCTTCACATCATTGATAGTCAGTCCATTGTGAGTTTAATAGCTTTTAGACCATTTGACCACTGAAGTGGGTATATTTTCTAGTATTATTGTGAGGCCGACGAACGCGGGCTGAGGGTGAACATACCGGTGTGACCTGGTGAGCCTTGACGATGGCAGTTGAGCTGTCCACTATGCTACCACCGCCACAGTCCTCCAGCTTGATGATGGCGGCTTTGCCGACGCTGCCCCTCTTGTCGGCCAGCGGAGGAGGGGGAGGGGCGGTGGTGGTTGTGGTGATAGTCAGATGAGGTTGCACCAAGATGCGCGCCCCGCCCGAGAACTCTGCCGGCTCCTCGAAAAGCTGGATGTGCTGCGCCGCTGGTTGTGTTGTAGCTGTCGTCATGTGGAGGGAGGGTTGGAGTGTGGTGGGGTAGCTCGGCCATAGCACTGTGCGCTGCAGGTGCTCTGTAACACACAATAAGAATATGTGCTAAATATCTGTGTACCCATTAATGTGGTTTTAAGTACCTGACATTGCCCGGGAGAAATGTACTTTAAGCCCCACGTTACCCGTGGCCTTTATCCGCTCAACCTGGTTTCCGATTAATTTAAAAAAAAAACTTCCAGCTGTGCACAGGGGACTACTAATTTTAAAATTTCTGCCCTCTGCGTTAGATATCACACAATGCTCCCGAGAGACAGAAAAACTCTTCAGTTTATGAATATAGTTACACTGTGTTAAGATTCACAGTTTTAAGACAAAGATTAATTTCTGCTGCTCATAATTAAGTGCAGTTAATGCTTTGTGTAAAAATTAGGGAGAGGAGCTTCAGATTTCAGAACCCTCTAATCCTGAAGGATATTCGAGATTCAAAGACTCGAGAAAACATCGGATTCAAGATTTCAAAAAAAAGTTTTCATAATTTTGAATTGGAATTTGCTTAAGAGCTCTAATGCTACTTATTAATGGTTTATCCCCCAACATAATTATAGGAGAGACTTAGAATGTTATTATTAGAAATAACAGTGGACTATAGTTTAGAGAAAGTTCACAGGAGATATATCAACTTTTTCTCATATCAACTGAGTGACAAAAAGACGAGGGGGGAGTGTTATATTTGTGTTAAATACAGCATTCAAGTTGTTGGTACAGTTTAAATAAAGAAATGATAATATTATGAAATGCTTGTCGCACATTTATCTCTATTTTCTTACAGGGTGTCCAGCCAAACTGTATTTTAAAATTTCCTGACTTTTCCTGGTTTTCCAGAGCCGATTTTAAACTTTTCCAGTCATTATACATTATAAACATTATTTTATTAAGATTGCAACTTAATGTAACAATATTTTTAGTCTCACACAAACACATTCTGAAATTGTGTCACTCAATGAAGAGACTACAGGAGTTTAGACATTAAAAAGATCAGCTTAAACTAATACAGTTTAAAATTGTTGTAAATGTTCATTTTTAGTTTATTCTTCCTATAACGTAATCAGATTCCCACATGCACAATGCACATAGCCACGACTCAACTTGGCTTAAGACATGCGTTAAAAGGGGTGGAAAGATGACATGAAAATCACATGTTGACTTTGAAAATTAAGAAGTGTGCTCAACAGGGACAACTGTGTTAAAATAGATTAGCAGTGGGTAATAACTGGAAGAAAAATGTTATTTTGACTATTTTATATTAAAGTTGTGTATTATTTTAGTGAATGTGTGAAGATTTCAGAAATTGTATCAAATTCCCTGACTTTTTACAGTTTTCCCAGATCATTGGACACAATGTTTTAAAACAAAATTCTCTGTGATTTCCATAAGGAATTTCCATTTTTCCAGACAACTCTTAAATAAGGTAGAAAATTGAGTTTTTTGGGGGGGTTTTTCCCTAAAACTGGCTCAAGTGAGTTCACGTCGTAAGTGTTCAGAAAGCAGATGGTTAAGCTTGATAGGAAAGTTTAATTAAACCCAATGTTTTAAGAGGGGAAGGGGGAGAATAAAACATATGTTCAACTCAACATGCTTAGCGCTTCAGTTAGCTATTTCTTACGTAGATAGGCCCACACAAAGTTTGTAGGTAAACATCTTAAATTCACAAATATACATTTGCGAAAATTCCCCAGTTTTCTTTCTTTCCAAAACCCTGAACATTCCTCACATTTCATCTGTTTTTCCAGTAGGTAATAGGTAATAGCATCAATTATAGGGAGTAGCTCTTTTCTTATGGAGTATGGAAAAAATTCAACAGACCCTCAACATATACAGGTATAGCAGTAACTCCGTGTTATTGGCTGTGAAAGTATGGTCTACTCGCATAATACTTTTATATTAATATTTAATATACTATAGTATATCTTGTCATCACAACTGCCAAACAAAAAACATAATAGTTCTATTAAACTACATTTAGTTCTTTTGATTAGTTAAAAAACGATGATTATATATTAATCCCTAGGGAAGGAAGTATTATTATTAGACTCGTTGATAACACTTTTAATTGTTAATATTTTATTATAGTACTACCATAGCGTATAAAATGAGAAAGTGTGGACACACTAAGAGTTTAGATGGGTCAGCCGCTTGAAGCGCTAGCATCGATTTGGCCGGCCGACAACTGAACAAAACAATAATGTAGAATACCGTAACGCAGTAAAGTAGATAGGTTGCACTAAATTACTTTGTTATTAGTAGGCTAAATGTAATTTAAATGCTCAAAATACTAAAAACATTATTTTAAACTGACAATTTTTATTATTAATAATACTATAGCTGTATAAAGTATTTCTTTAATCTATCGTGATGAGCAATTTTACAACTAAATTTTATTTGTAATTTTTGGTAATAATAATAGCGAGCTACTAATAATATTGACAGCCGTGGATTCCAGTAATATCTTATACATTTTTTATTATTATTTTTATCATTATTATACATATTTAAATTATTTAATGTAGTATCAATTAAATTGGTATTTCTTTATATGTTGAATTTATATATTTATTATTGACTTCTTATAACAGCTGAGTTAAAGTTTAAGTGTAATGCCATCCAATTTTAGCATTTCTTATATTTACAGCATTGTATGTTGTTTTTTGAAGTAAATTATATAAACTACATATCATATTTTTCACCTTTGTTTCAAAACAATGCTTTGTATTTTATTTTACATTATACTACAGTGTATTACTTTTTTTTTACTTTGTTACTATGACATTTTAAATTTAGGTCTGCTCAGGTTTATTATTTATTGGCTTTATGAATTGCTTTGAAAAATTTCAAGAAATCTCAATTACTAAACAACCAATTTCCATAAACACGTTATAATAATTACAAATTTCGCAGATATAATTTTAAAAAAATTGTGATTTAAAATTACATATAAATTGTAGTATTAAGAATCAGCAACCTTTGACAACTTCCGGACTGATTTAGCAGGTTTTACAATAATTATCTGATTTCTTTTAAGGCTAGCTTACTCAATTTTGGAACATCAGATGTTCATTTTAACGAGGATTCCTTTGTTTTATATCTTTATTCAAATATGTTGGCTGGTTAGGAAAAATATGCAGAATAGAACTGGGTTTCAAACGCCAATTTGATAAAGGATGTTTCATTTTTTCTCCATTGATTAAAAAATCGTCACATTTTACAAGAAAATCTTCAGAAATATGTAAGTCACAAACCCGAGATTTCGAACTTAACTGTCTGTCTCTTCTTGGAATTGCCCGCTTCCACTTTACAAACTTGCATTTGTCTTGAGGAGGATGAAAATAATGTTTTTTGCCACTTGAAATTTTGTCAGTGACTGATTTGCATCCCGATATGAAACACATCGTCACGATTGAAGCATATATTATGTACCGGTACTAAAAGAATATATATATGTAAATTAATTACATAGACTGAATACTTGATTATTAAATTTTTAAAACAGAGGTTTCAAACACAAAACGTAACAAGTGAATGTATAACAAACAAAATAATACAGCACAGACACTTTCATTTCTTGAAATAATACAATACCGGCCAGTTTGATTACAGCACTCAAATTTCTCGAATCCACCTGTAACGATGTTACCAACAAATACGAGCTCAACCGACTCAACGCCAAGTATAATGGGCCTCTACTCACCAAACTGCCCTGCGGACGGCCCGTCCAATCAGTCATCATGCTCGCGTACACACACAAGAATATCTCAACACCAAGTGAAGGCGGGCCAGCTGACTTCACTCCGCCGGCGATCGAGGCCCCGCCCACCACGAAGAAGAAATCATCAAACTTGACTCAACCAGTTTCCGGTTGTTCTAATTAAATGCTAACAGCGCTATCTTTATGTTACCAGAGTTGCCCTCTTTTCCCACCCGGAGCGCTAGTCGTGTCCTTTCTTTTGTTTCCCTCTCCCCTCCGAATTCCCCTCTCTGAGGTCAGAATCGACGCTGGCAAATCGTATATAACAGATTGTATGTTTCAAATCTTTACTAATTACATCGGAGGCTTCATTAAGGTGAGAGCGTTGTTAAACGTCTCTTCTGGGAATATTTATTTACTTTTCTAAATTCTTTTTCGGCGTTATTATGGGGGGAACTATTGTCCAAATTCACTGTTAGACTTAACTTCGATTGATTTCGATTGCTTCATTGTTAATGAGTTTTAAGTGGCGTAACCACGACTCGTTGAGATTAACTTTAAATTCCTTTGACGCACTTTGAGCGCTATGTACTCTCTTACCTTAATTAGTCGAACTTGGGGTACTTTCAACCAGAGGGTTAAACAGTATATTTATATGATACTTAAGTTTAGGTTCTTAATGTACGTTATATGTTAGGCACGTATATCCTTGAGCCACGTTATGTTAGCATAGGTTTGAAATGAAATTAATATTGAAAGACTTGATTAGATTTAGTTAATGGGAACAACCCATTATGGCACATCTGACGGTTAACATACCTTGTTGTTACATTTATGAGGTTTAGACTGAGAGCACGGCTCAATGTTAAATATAAATTATGAAGAGATTAATTGTAAATATCAAATGAGTAGGGTAGTTGTGTACCAGACACCATGTACATTTTAAATGTTGTATAGGGTTCTTCTTTAGGAACTCTGGTAGGACTAGTGACAGAAATGTGTAGTAGGTTTGACTTTAATGTGAGTCTTATAAACTTTTGCAAGCAAATATTTAGGTAATAAAATTTCTAGCTAATGATATTTAAATATGGTTGTATGTATAAAGATTTTGCTATGTAATGCAAGGTGATAGGAAGTTTGCAAATTGCGTTCAAATGGGACAAACTTTATTTTGGCAAAGTATACAGAGATGTTGCTTATAGTCTGTTGAGACTTATGTTGATTACATGGTGGAAGGAGAATATATAGCTAAGACTAGCTTAGGCTGCTGGAGCCAGGACGAGCATCCTACTTATTAGACTCTCACAATATAGATGTTATCCACGAACCATACGAATGAATTGGGTAACTTTGATGAATTATGAACTAATCTTTAAATCTATATTTAACTTGGTGACCTTTAGGTCGTATGCTCCACGGAGTGTTTTCTGTTATGAATGTTCCGGACCCTTTTTGGTCCTCTGATTTTGTACATTAGCCTATTTTTGATATACTAAATAAACTGTCAACATTATTTCTTGTATTTCTTTTACCCTCCGATACGCTTCCATTGTATTGACTAGGTGGAGGTGAAAGACGGTACACACCGATGTGTCCACACTTTCTCATTTCTATACATTACTAAGTAAATAATAACTATTTAGTAATAGGTTGACATTAGTGACCTTCAACCAATGTTTGCAATAAAGAACCTTCTTCTAGCTGTCACGAACCTACACTCTTGTTGTGGATAAGGTGTATCAGTGGAGAATTGAGCAAACAAACTCCTAAACCCTAAATCCTCTTAAGTACAGCCTGGGCAACATGCATACGTGACTTGTTGAGAGATATCCGAGGATGCAGTTCAAGCACGGTCACGCGACGCTAGTTCACTTGTGAGTCTTCCATGTGCCAACCTAACATAGTTTGAACAAACTAGCGCGCACTAGGTCTTCCTTACTCCCGAAATAACAATTACTTCGGTTTAAGACCACAGCAACCACTTTTTGACTATTCTGTGTGTTGTAAAAACTATCAAGTATTGTGGATTGGCATGTTTAATAGAGTAAAGTAAACCTTGTTGGAGCGAGCCCATAAGCAATGTATTGTTCTGTTGTTTAACATTAAATTTTACAAGTGAACCTTAAAACATCAATAAACCAGCCCCCAACTTCGGTGACTGCAGGGTGTAAGGCATTACTCTCGCAATAAACTAGAGTGCCATAGACAGGGAGATCGGGGTTCGATCCCGATTGAGTGCAATGAGAGTAGTTTCTCCTATAGAGTTTTTCAACTCTCCCTCTACACAAACGTGGGTACACTTCCTCTAAATTCAACCTTCCTAATCCTTAACACATTAGTGTAATTAAAGTGTACAACCCCAACAGTTAATAAAGAGGCGATTCTGACATCTTAGTGTGAACTAAAGGTACTAAGAGGATTCCTGGCATGAATGTATCATCGGTGAGATTTGTGTGTCCCCTTTCATAGTGATAAATACACAGCCTGGAGATTGGATGTTGTGTATATGTGCTGATTTGATGTCAGTTCAGAGAGCCTATGTACTGATATAATAAGTCGGACCATAAAGTGTACATTAAATAGTCCTATCCCAAATAAGTAAATATGAAAATAGGGCTACTTAAAAGTGATTCCTCATCCATGCGAGTGTCCCTTCTGTTTCTTAACTCAAGAAACCGTGATTGTCCTACCTATGTTGGTGGTAGGTAGTAGCAGGAGCTGTCCCGAAAGAGGGTCCCTCACCAGCTGGTACCCCACAGGGGGCAGGGGCAGGTGCTCTGTGGGGCCCAATTGCAATGGCACAGAAGCTGGAAAAAAAATGACAACATAAAACCAATCAGAACACAACTTAGTAAATACCTTTATCAACACTACCCGGATTCGAACCAGGGTACCCTAGGCTTGAGGTCGACCACTCCAACCACAGGGGCAGGCCACTCATGAGCTGTGATTAATCATTTATGAAGATTAGAAAAAGTGAACCTAATAATTTACCTTTAAATACTTTATAACTACACATTAGAAAATGGATCATTCCTACAAAAAAAAAAGTAATTTTAACTTGCCGATGACTTGAATTAAATATTATCTTTAACATCATTGATAAATTCATTGAGTCAAAGCGCTTATATAAACAATATCTCAAATAAGTCACCATTTAATTGTTTGAACTTTGTCATGATATTATTATGTAGTATTACTAAATCATGTCTATCGATAACGTTGTTTGGTTCTTAAGGTGGGATGGAAGGGGACGCGAACTAAGGCCAGTGTTTTTGCAGTTTTTATGGCAAAACATTTTCTTGGCCAAAACAAATCATATATTTCCCCAGTACAAACATGGTTTAATTTTCTTCACACGATGATATCAACAGTTGTTGAATATCTGTCATGAGCATAGCGGTATTTGATGAGAAACTTTTGAAATTAGAGAAAAAGTTGTCATTAAATTCTAGGACACTCTTGACAGATATTCAACATGAGAAGAAAATAAAACTACATGTTTGTACTGGAGAAATATTTTATTTATTTTGACCAAAAAATGTTTTGCTATAAAAAAAATTGCTTTTTCTCGCTTCTCGCATCCCCTACCTTAACTCACCGAAATATTTTTTTTTTAAAAAAAGGAAAATAGCGTACAAACTGAAAAGAGTAATAAGACGTGCTGATAAAAATTAATAAAAAGAATAGTTTTATAAAAACTAGAACTGAGAGGCTCGAATCTTCAAATTCCTTGAATCCTATGTTATTCAAGAGATTCAAAATATGTAGAAATCTCAAAAAAAATCTATCTTGAATACAATAATTATGAAAACTTTGACCTGATATAACAATTTTAGTGAAAGAAAGAAATTTATAAAGACTTGGGTAGTCAATAGGCTAACAAAATCATACATTATATTTATTGTTTATGACATAGGCCTAATAGATATGACAAAACAAAATAGCATTTGTCAGTGGCACTAAGCCTTTAAACAACTCTTTTTAAAGATTACAGACTCAAAAGAAAATTAAAGAGTCATATTAAAGAAATAATGAATTCGAACATAGTCGAGCATTAGCTATGAAAAATGTTATCGATGTTGTTGTCAGCTTAATTTTGTATGCTTGTCACCAAGTTGGGGCTGAACATGAAATTAAAAGTACTCAACAAAGATCTTTATTCTCTTTTCTCTACTCCGTAATTCCACCCGAATAATCAACTTTAATATCCCCACAGACAAAAAAAAATTCCAAGTTGCTTTGTATGAAACTTCTTAGGACTTAAGTAGACTATAGCTTCGAACCCGTTTGTCAAAATGCAGTTGGGGACACAAGTTTTTTTTTAATCACCCCTTCTTACTAACTCTTCAGGTTATAAGCATACAGATTGAATTTAGAGTAAGTGTACCCTTATTTTCATGGAGGGAGAGTGGAAAACCACTTAAGGAAATCTACTCTCAGTACACCCGACCGGGATTCAAATCTCGATCTCCAAAAAAAATAAGTTTTTTTTTGCTCTCTTTCCGTGTCGTGTATGTTTGGGAATAAGGACAACAGGACAGAGTAGTTACAAAATATGACAAAGATCTTGGAGTTTTAAACGACAGTGATCGAGACTTTTCCACAGACCAGGGCGGCTGGCAGGCTTTGCCAACATGGTGTCAAGGTGGAGAATTTGGTTGTATCCGAATGGCCTTTACCAGCAGTTCCCAAACTGGGGTTCATGTACCACCAGTGGTACATACAATTATTACCAGTCATATGCCGTGAAAGGCAAACAAAACAAGAAGATTAAAGTGGGGAAAATATAAGGTCTCATCAAATCCTATAAATATATTCTGACGCAGTCCAACAAAAAGTATAACCAAATTAAAATGTTAATTAAAGCGCAGACAGCTGCGCAGTCTGTTATATCATTGTGCACCAATAAAAATGTACTGAAAAAGTAAATATACTGTATATTTTTTGATAAGTGTATGTGTAATGTTGTTACATTTTAATTTGGTTGGAAGAAAAAAAAACCTTTTAGGCTTACAATCTCCCGAGTAAGGAAATTGTTGGTGTAGTACACCGTTCAAAAAGTTTGTAAGTGTTGGTCTAGAGCAGTGTCTCTCAACTGTGGTACGCATACCCCTTGGGGTACGAGAAGGATTTCAGGGGGGTACGCCATACACCCCTGAATTTTATTAATCATTAGAAATTTCTTATTAATAGTCTGCTAAACAAATCGGCATATATTTTATAGATTTTTTTAAGCCTTTCTTTACCTTTGTCACAGCTTTGTTAAATGTATCACGAAAATTTAATATAATATTTGGAACTACTTATCTATCCACAAAATAGTTTTATTAAAATTTGGAAAATAAAAGTTTATAATATTGTTTACAATAGTAAGTATTTTTTCACAAAGAGATAAAAGGGGTATGTTATTTAGGCAATCCCCCCAAAAGGGGTATGTTATTTAGGCAATCCCCCCAAAAGGGGTATGTTATTTAGGCAATCCCCCCAAAAGGGGTATATGACTGGAGAGAGTTTGAGAAACACTGGTCAAGAGTATCCTTGAGATATAGACTTGATGAATGCACACTCCCTGCGCACTTTCTAATGAAGAGTACACTTAGCCAATTAGAATGGCATCGAGACTTGTTACATCCTTGGGACTGCATTGTTCCTACCTAAAATTAATTCATGACCTAAGTTTACTTGGATGACAGATCAAAAAGTTACTAGAAATAGTCCCTAATATATCCCTACGCCAACAGCTTACATCTATCACTTTGTATCACTGTAATGAAAACAGATGGTATTATATGAATGTGATAGTTAGCCACAGTAATTTAGGCCAGTATTATTTATATATTTATTTGAGGTTGGATACAAAGCTTATTTATAGTTTTATTACACTTAAAAAAATATTATTCACAGCACTTCCCCAAAAAGTCTAACGAAAATAGCTTCAAAATGGCGACCGACAAGTTTAAACCATGTGGTTGAACATGACGGAAACAAGTTATTTACAATGATGCACCCACGCAGTGGATAAAAATATTTTATTCAGTTAAATATTGTGAAATAATATAAATAATCATAAAATAATTTATTATATATAAAAAATACAAGTATTTTCTTTTTTCCAAGTAAATCCGATGTTTGTATTAAAAGGTATTAATGTATGCACTATATTACACATCATAGATAATATTCCAAAATGAAGAATAAGTCCTTTCAATTATGTTTAAAATATTGTTTTGAGTTGGATAAAAAGATATTCTTAAAAGTAATGAAATAGTGTGAGAAAGCTTAAGTTTACGTTATTTTAAACGTAAAATATAACAGTTAATCAAAAGACTTAACATTTATAACAAAACAGTGATATTTTACAAGTGTTGGCAACCCAAAACCTAAACATATGATTTTTGAACTGTCATTCAAGTAAAAACCTATCATGAACAGACTACACCTATAATTTTAAACTAAACACCATCTATCAAACCTTATGAATATAAATAGCTTATGGTGTTTAATATTGTCACCATTTTATTGTTTACGAGACAGTTTTACCATTGTTTTATCAAAACTAAAGAATGCCAATAAAGAATTTGCTACTTTTGGTTAGGCTATAATAAATTAGAGGTGTAGATTGATTAATCAACTTTTTAAATTAACAAACTTCTTAATGTTATGAAACGTGTCTGCTATAGAAACTTGCATTTAACTTAAAATGGCAGGCAACATAAAGTTCTGAGCTATAGTGGAAAGAAAGAGAATCCTAAAATAATTACCAGTTGAACATCGCACCAAGAATGTGTTTATAATGTATTGTTTGTGTCATTAGACTCAAGGGCGTGTTAGGGGTGCATCAACGTTATCTACCCACCATTTTTCATAATATGGATCTGGCACTTTTCAAAGCATGTTTATTACTATCAATATGTTGTTTGGTAAAATTTAGATTGTAATAAAATAAGTTTACAAAAAGGTATTTATGTGTCCTAGACCCGTCATTTATTAACAGCATAACAGAAAATGTGATGATCATTTTACGATTTGTCCTATTTAAATAGACGGAGGAAACCTTGAACGTGAAAAAGTGATTTCATTTTTCGATCAGCATAATATGAAATGTTACATTTTAATTTGGTTAAAAGAAAAAAACCTTTCTAGGCTTACTCTCCTAATGAAAGTTAGTAAATTGTAGTACCGCTAGTGGACCTTAAGTAGATTCGTTTTATTAAAATCAAATGTGACCCCTACTTAATCAGTTAATTTCTCTCCTATAAAAAGTTGATAAAACTTCCCCGAATTATAATGAAAGCCTTCAAAAATGTGCGAGCCAATAAAAAATAAGTTTAAAATAATATAAAAATGTTATTGTAATGGTAGCAAATGACCATTTTAAACATTCTAGGCCTAATAATTTGTGAATCAAAGTGTGCAGGCGCATCCAAAACGAATAAAAAAATAATGTAATATTATGTTAATACCCAAAGTAGTGAGCTACTTACACACACAACCAACCCTCCACAATTAAAGAATACAAATAAATTACGCAAAGTTTTGAAACTTAATAAGAAACAAAAACAACATAGTAAATAAAATACAACACAACACTTTTACGTCACTGTCACCGTAAAGTTTTTAAAACACTTCAAAAATGAACGTGGGTAAAATGGAATACATGAACAAAGAAAATGCCGGGTGGCTGGCTGGCAAGGATAAGTATAGGGATGGATTGAGAATGGAGGGAAAAATAATAAAGTACAGGTAGTTCTCACAGGTCACGCTAGAGATCGTTTAACATCTCAGCAGTCAGTCATGCGACCTTGTGAGAGAACTCTGTACTACTACCACACCCTTGCAACCTCGGCGACTTCTTTGTCATTTTAAAATTCGAACACACAAGTCGAGGAGGAAGGAGAAACAGAGTAATAATAGAGAAAAAAAACAAAGAGGGGTGGAGCTTACCAGGATACTGCCACAGAGTAGGCGGAGTTAAGGCGGGGTTATGGTTAGTCGCCGCCCAAGGAGCCATCCCATTGGCCACACGGTCCTCGCACTGCGGTTGAAGCACTGCTGAACAAACAAATACGATTCAAGATGGAGTCTTCCAAATAAAGTTAGAAACAGCGGGAGTCGGGTCGGAAACCGTACCCGCCGCCATTTTGACGGTTCTGTAAGACGCGTCTCATTATTATTGTTACTACACTGCAAGCTCCTCATTACGCATTGAACACGTTCAAATACTCGCATTCATACGCACAAATCCTTTCGAGCCGATAAAAGAAATTGTGCCAACGCTCCGAGGGAGGGGGTGGGGGACTTTTTGTTTCAGGACAAAAAGAAAATCTTAAGGAGGGGAGCGCGTGGCGTTCTTGCGGGAGGCATTTTTTTTTTACAACTCTTCAAGATTGATTGGAGCATAAATTTGAACCCAATGTGGAACTATGACTCTTAAAATTGTTAGAAAAACTTGGGAGTATCAACTATAATTTATTGTGAACGTGTTTCAAGGATGGGCGAACCATCGTAAACGCATTCCCCTACTTCAACAATTCTAATCTCATGAATTATGTAGGCTACAATTTGAATATTATTAATAGCCATCTATCTAATACATTTATTAAAATGGACTAGATGGCTAAGATCATCTTATTTTATTGTTAAGTTGGTAAAGTGTGCAACGATGATTAATTGTTGTTCCCTTTCGATTCGCATTATTTTCCATCCATTCTGCTTTGATCCAAATGCATCTGAATAGAATTGGAAATAGTATCGAGTAATAAAACATCGAAAACCCTTTCTGCTCTCCAATTTGTTGAAACCTAAACGAAACTATCAACACTTGAAACAATGTTTCTTTTTCTCAAAGATTTAAGATTCTCGTAACGCAAGCGTAATTTAAAATTCGAACAGTGCTCTACAAGCCGGTTCCTGTTCCAGTAGCATAAAAGTAGTTTGCCAAATAATACCTTAAACACACTGACGATGTTTTCATACTTAATTTAATAGAGAAACTTGGACTGAAATATAGAGAGCAGCTATCACGAAAATTGACAGAAACTTATTCATACTTAATTAAATGATCCTTATTTTTATAATCATAATTAAAAGCTAATTAATTAATCTGTTTGGATATTAATACCTCTATTTTCTTACGAATAAACAATTGGAGCAGCTTTTAAAAAATACAAACCTAGCTTTTTGCTGTATACAATGATAACGAGGGCCAGGATTTTGATGGGATTTTTTATTTCGTCACATACAATCCTCTTAAATACAGTACATAAACTCTATTAATGATCTCCTTTTTGTGAAAATTCAGATTATATTTTATAGGTTCAAAGGTAATATTTTCTTAGTTTGAGTAATTTTAAGGCATTCCACGTTGATAAAGTTATACTTTTAAATAGGCCTACCATCGATATTTTATAAATACATAAATACAGGAACATAAATGTTTTCAACCTACAGTTGTCGGAATAATAAGATAATGCAGGCCATTAACTTTGCATCCTCTTTGATGGTAAAATACACATTCCTGGTGAGACTGTAACTAGACTGGAGAGGGTTGTTTTGGGAGGGGGTGGCTATTACTTCTGAAGCAGGTATTACACATTCCTGGTGAATACTGTAACTAGACTGGAGAGGGTTGTGTTGGGAGGGGGTGGCTATTACTTCTGAAGCAGGTATTACACATTCCTGGTGAGACTGTAACTAGACTGGAGAGGGTTGTGTTGGGAGGAGGTGGCTATTACTTCTGAAGCAGGTATTACACATTCCTGGTGAGACTGCAACTATGTTAACGAGGGTTGCGTTGGGAGGGGGTAGCTATTACTTCTGAAGCAGGTATTTGTAAAGTAGGATATATTTAGCAGAATGCAATAATTTAGTTTTTTGAGCTTACATTTTGTAAAGTGGGTGTTTGATTAAATCGTGCGCATTTATTGTTCGTTTATTTTCATATTTAAAAGTCATTTTTTTAAAAGCATTCTTAAGGATTTAGGTCATTTTTGGCCATTTTGAGGTTTTATCGAAATCTGGGCTATAAAGAAAACATTTTACTATATTAGGCTATTATTGGTATTTGATAGGTTCTTATAAAATATTTTAAAAGTGACAGCTGCGTATCACATAACTTGACGTATGAATACGTGAAATTAAAACATTAATTATAAATCTGTGTTTTATGAATCCACCGAGTCGTCACCTGCGCAGTAGAGGAATGAGGGTTTGCGCAGACTGTGTTATCCCTTGGTTTAATACATAATAGAGCAAGTGAGAAACATTTGACGCAGAACTCGGGGTTCGTCCAACTTGTGGACAAGACTGTACCAGTAAAATGTTCCCACCCACACTGGTAAGGAGAGAGGCGTGAGTCTCGTCTTGTATGGTTTGCCCGTGACGTGTGAAGTCAAGGTTCTGTTCTCAGCCTGGTTATCTGTTGTTTTTTTTAGTACCGCGTCTTACTAACCGTTCGGGTTATACGCCTATGTACTAATAACACTAATGGAGTTAGTGCTTAATAAGGTTTAATCGAGAGGAAGTGCACCCGGATTTGTATTGAAGGATAATTTAGGATAAGCCACCTTAAGTGCACCCCCGACCGAGATGCAAACCCCGATCTCTCCGTCTTAGGCAGTCTGATCTAACACGAGAGTATCGCGTTAAACCACGCGGCCACCGAAGCTCGGGTCCAATAATTGATTTGGCTGTTATCTAACTATTGCGGTGATAATCTGTCTGCTCACAGTTTTCAGCCGTCTGATAATCCCGAACAGCTCGTGGATGGCCTGTGGGAATGAGTCTGTCTCCTTTTTCTCGTCAGTGAACATGATCCGTCTGAAACCTCTGGCCTTTAGGCCGATTCTACACTTGAGGTTAAGACGCGGCGGTTTTGCCGCTAGCTTACGCCCCCAAACTCTTGCATCTACACCCGACTGTCAAAACGCAACTGTTAAACAGCTACCATAAAACACTACTGATTCTACACTAGCGGTTTAAATGCCGCGGTTGTTGCTTCCACTTGTGCAGAATGGTTTAAAAATGGACATTGTACAAGCCGACTGTGTTGCGATACTTATTTTGCTGGAGGAAACTCGCAAAAAAAAAAACTCGTCAAAAGAGACGTTGGTGGACTCACCCCACATTATCGAACCGTCTCTCAACAGGACCGGTTCATATTATGCTTATGAATCACAGAATGTACCCAGAGAAGTTATTTTTGTACTATAGAATGTCTGTGGCTTCGTTTGACGAACTTCTTGGTTTAGTGAATGAAAATATTACAAAACGTGATACCATCTTGAGGAAGAGTATTAATATTCCTGCTGAAAGACGTGTTGTGACATTGAGGCACTGTTAACGTCTTGTGTTGTTTGATTCGCGTTTCTACCGCTAGGCGGTTTTTAACGCCACCAGAGGTCAAAACGTCTGGTCTAGACGAAAACTTATTTTCTAACTTGATAACAAGGGTTTCATTCAAAGGCGCGGTTGCTAGCGTTTTAACCGCTAGTGTAAAATAGGCTTTAATACCACATACTACTCAGGGAAGGTAAGTAAGATTGTAGATGGCATAGTTGAGAATTATTCATTTTGTTGTAAAAAACTACTCATGTAGACACTACATATGTCTTAACAGGGGCCAGACTTTGGACCGAGGAGTGATGGCGGTGTGATCGCTGAGAAGGCTCAGACTCAAATGGAGCATTGGTGACCAGTTCAGGGCTTTAGGTAGGGGAAGGGGTTTCTTGAAGGGGGTCATGTTATCATATTATACAATTTTGAAATAAATTTGGCCCACGACGAATTAATCACATCT
>CABFWO010004188.1:8383-55592 GCA_902155825.1 Timema genevievae | reverse complement strand
GGGGGGGGGGGGGTCTTGCACTCACATCACATTTGTTCACATGCCACAGACAACCAATCTCAGCCCTAAACACTCCGGGGGAAGATAGATTGTTTCAAGATAAACATTACGCATAATACATCAACTTACTCTTTTTTTTAATGTTACATGTTCGAGGGTGAAGTTTTAATAACTTACTTAATTAATCTTAATTGCTTGATCATACGTAGCAGACCAATTCGCACGTCCATAAAAGACTAGGCCTTAAAATATAAGTGAAGAAGGACCCAGATTACGATAAAAATCTTGGGTAGCTCAGCGTTAAGAGCATTGGCATACCAAACCAAAGCTCTTGGGTTCGATTCCCGTATCCAAGTATCATGTTTCAAATTGAATAATATAATATTTAGATGCGACTATGGCCGTAACTAACAAACCTAATGGCAATGCTATCTAAGCTATCACAATATTGAGTAGGATTTAGAAAGAATTATCGCATTTATAGCTGACGTATTTAGATGTTCCTCAATGTTAATAATAGCCTGCATCAGTGAGCATGCGGGTAAAATGTCAGTCTCTTAAATTATAATTTACCTGTGACGGTGCTTAAACGCAGGCAGTGTAAACTCAAATTGGTTTTAAACTGATTTTACACTCTACCTAAGTGAAAATGTGGGTGCATCTTCTATAATCCCTCCCCAACAGTAATACATGGTATCAATAGGTAAAATTAAGTATTATTAACCTTTTAATATAACATAAATTAAAAAAGTAAATGACACCCATTAGTTACTAATAATGTTTATCATTATTATTATTATTATTTACGAATAATTTGTGTCCTCTTTTACTCCGATTGACGCCAATCAGGATAGAAGTCCAAAATTGACAAGGGTAATGAGGAGGGATGCTAAATGACAAGGGCCATAAGGAGGGATGCTAAATGACAAGGGTAATGAGGAGGGATGCTAAATGACAAGGGCAATGAGGAGGGATGCTAAATGACAAGAGCCATAAGGAGGGATGCTAAATGACAAGAGCCATGAGAAGGGATGCTAAATGACAAGGGTAATGAGGAGGGATGCTAAATGACAAGGGTAATGAGGAGGGATGCTAAATGACAAGGGCCATGAGGAGGGATGCTAAATGACAAAGAGCCATGAGGAGGGATGTTAAATGACAAGCGCCAGGAGAAGGGATGCTAAATGACAAGGGTAATGAGGAGGGATGCTAAATGACAAGGGCCATGAGGAGGGATGCTAAATGACAAGAGCCATGAGAAGGGATGCTAAGTGACAAGGGCCATGAGGAGGCATGTTATATAGCAAATTTATTTGTAACTGTTCTGTTTTCTTAAAGGGTTTGCAGTTATTTTCACGGGCTGGTTTCCAATAATCATAATCAGGGACAAACAATTTGAACTTAGAATTCTTTAAATCCCTTAAAAGTATAATTAATATTTGAGAGTTCGAAACTTATTCATTTTTAAGATACTTTACAATGGCTATCCCCCCTCCCCCCCTCCACAACACATGAACCAAGCAATCAGACCTATTTACTACTTTATTACGAATGAAAGCAAAGTTGGATAAAAATATCATACAATGTGGAGAAGTTGACTTTATTGTTTTCTAAGATGCGGATCAAAGATTACGGTTCAATAACCGGTGGATTCAATCAATTTTCAAACCCAATAAAAAAAACATCTCCCCAATCCTAAGAAATACTATATTTAAATATGTATATAAATATTAATCAAAAATGTTTTGTATTGCATATTTTTTATTAAAAAAGTAGAATTTGTTATAGTAATATATTAAAGTAAAGAATATAACAAACAAATTCATATTTAATAATAATTTAACCAAAATAATATATTTTTAAAGATGACTTGACTCGTATGGAATAATGTCAAATTAATCCTGAAGAAGTCACACGAAAAAATAATAATCTCAGATGGGCAGAAGAATTCGTATTTAAAAACTTTTTGTCTCGCTCAGATCCTATGAATCCCCTTAAACCAAGGATTAGAAGGATCCTAGAAGGAAAGGTGGACAAAGTAAGAGAACAGTTTGGAGGGACATTTAATACCCTATACTCACAGGCGAGGTCTTCGTACTTAATTCAGTGGAGAAAATCTTTAAAAAAAAAAGCATGGTGGCTACTATCCCCAAATAAACAGTTAGATAGCTATAGCTACTTACATATTAGATTCTACGCCATTTTCCACTGTCAATATTTTATCCCTGTTTAGAGAAATGATTTTACTTTCAAAAATTGGACAGTGGGTTTACAGATTAAAGGTCTAATGTATTATTTAAAACCATCCAGCATAATTTGTCATCTATAAATATATTGCAAATATACATTAAGTTGTAAAAACATTCTCCTCAAAAAAATTTTTAAACTAAGATATTTAATTTCACTTTTGTTTTACTAGTACTGTTAAGTTTTCTACAGACGGAGAGTTTGTATCTCATTTGTACTGATATTCTTTACGGCAAACTAATATCAAAGTTATTTAATGGGCTTCACATAGTTATCATAAGACTTTTCTTTACAATAAAAAGTTTTTGTTCATACGCCACTAAGATTATAACAAATATTCGTGAGCAATAAGTAGGGGGGCGGATTTATAGGCACTAAAAGTTTTATAAAAGGCAGGAAAATAGGCACTCAAAATCACATAAATAGGCATTATAAAGTAAAAAAGGGCAATAAATAGGCACAAAAAAGAAAAAATAGGCACTAAAAAGAAAAAATAGGCACTAAAAAGAAAAAATAGGCACATAAATAGCCATAGTAATGCAAAAAAAAGGCACCAAAACACTCAAAAATGTTATTATTCCCTTTTAAAATCCAGCATACAATTTCCATAAACACAAATTAATTACTCTTAGAATTAATTACCAAATACTTCTCAAGATTTGCAGATGTAAATTTTGTTCTGTTGACTGATAAAATATTTTTATACTGTGAGAAACTTCTCTCGACTTCACATGAAGTCATCGGGCAAAACTTCAGACAAGCTATCTCAGCTGGGCTAAGTTAGACTTTTGGGAGTGATGTAGTTTGTCCTTCCAAGATGCCCTCAATACTTGCCATCACTTTCCACCCAGGGTTTCGCTGCAATACTCTGTTAAGTTGGTCGACGATGGCTGTGCCAACCGAGTCAGAAGTCTGATTCAGGTTTTCTTCTATTATCCGCATTATTTTCACAGCTTTTGTAACATTTGGTAATGTTACATCATACTACCCCCCCATATTAATCTTTACGTAGAGGTTTTCCTTGCAAGTCCTACTACCTACTCCATACGAAACTTCAAAATTAATAAACTTCCTGCAATAGTAACCTTCTCTATTGTAGTCCAAGATAGATTCAGTCTATATCAAGAACAATATTAAACAATATCAAACAAGAATAAACTCCCTGCAATCACAAACTGTTCATGTACTTGCCCTTTGTATCTTCTGGCTAAAACAACCTTCAAGACTGGAGTATACACGTCGCGTCCTAGATTGAAGAGTGGGACGAACAAACCTTGGTGAGCCAGCAACTGAAGTTCCGAGCGGGCTTGTCGTAGTAATTCTGATGGAGCGGACGAACTACACACTCAATAACTGAACTACGACTATCCTGCCGTCTGGCGGGCAAGAGAGTATCAACCGCCAAGACATCGCGTGATGTGTGTATGTCACAGGCGTACTGGTCAAAAAGGTATCTGACAACATTGGTGGACATGGTCAAGATAGGGACGCTAATCCCAGCTTGATCGATGGACTACGTGCTGAACTGCTTTCATCGAAATGACCGATTGGACGTCAAAGACTAATATGAAGACACCCCCTTCCAACCACAAGCGACTAGTAACACTATATAAACTTGGCGAATCAGAAGACAAGATGACTATTACACTCGACGCCGTCTGGAGAAGTCCTGTCCTGGACTTGGACATTTAGAGGATGTTTACGTATTTTCTAAATTTATATTCATCGATATTATTTTAATAGACTTGAACTATGGCTTGTTCTTATTTGAATTATAAAGTAAAGTAGGTTTTGGAATATGCCAGAATAAGCATCGTAAATTAATAACTAAAAGTTTTTAAGTTTATAAAATTAAATTTGGTTATGAGACACCTAATCTTTCTTGGCGCCACTTGGGCGCTAGTGTCTTATGCCACTTGAATTATTTAGGTTGCCACATTTATGAACTAATTTGTTGCTAGAAGTATTTAATTTGAATAGTCTGAATTTGATTATTATTTGAATTATATATTAAAGTAACGTACAATTTTGCCGATAGATTGGTTTAGACTTTAATATTTTACAAATTATTCAATAGATATTACGGGTGGTATAACTAATCTTTTTTGGTATGTTATATTATTTATTATTAACAAATAGGGTTCTTGTTAACGTCCCTAGTTGTGTCGACATTTAATAGTCCCGCAAGAGTTTGACTTAAGGTCGGTAAGCCAAACTCTTGTGTTCTTTGAAATATCTGTGTGATATTAAAATTTACTTTAACTGTTTCTAAAATTATTCAGTCTGTATTCACAGTAGTGAACCAGACACTTTTGTAACAATTTTAAATATGACCTTCAGGCACTATTTTGTAGTCGTATAAATATCTGGCTAGATATTTAATATGAAATGGGGTGACCTGGTGGTCTAGGGGTAAGGTGTCAGACTTCTGTGCTGAGGGTCCGGGGTTCAATCCTCGGTCCCGGCACAGATTTATCTGATTGCCAAACCCTTCCTTAACCTCTGACAAGGCGTGTATTAATCACAACTTGTGAATGTGAGGAATGCCAGACCTCCACCGTGGTTCGGATTCCACGTTAAACTGTAGGTCCTCCATTTCATCTCACAATAACCCTACCATTGCACATTAGCGTAAGTGCGTGTAAACCGAATGGGTAGTAAGACGTGGTGCTAATAATAATAATAATAATAATAATAATAATAATAAATGATTTGTTCTATTTTTCAAGGTTAAAGTTGTTTTTAAATATTCACTGTTGTGAAACTGAAATTGTGTAGTTTGATAGAGTTGTTGTCTCTTCCAGACTGACTAAAGGATATGTTTCATGTTTGGAAACATTATCATAATCAAACTCCGCTTTATTGATGATATGTTATTATGTATTTGATTTTCAACACACTTCCGATAGACTTATGAGGTCATGTAAATTATTGTTTCAATTGTTGTTATCTTGAATAAACCATTCATATTTTTATTTAATTGTTTCTAATGCCTTTCTTTTATATATATTATATAGATTATCTCCCACTTTCCTTTTAGTCTAGTGTGTCCGTAGCTAAGCGGAAATACAGTGGGTGGTAACACTTTCACAAGAGGCAAATCCCTTCCCTCTTAAGCTGTGATTACTCCAGGAAGGTTCGCAGAATTGCATTTACGTATGCCAGATCCGCACTGACACTTGAGCAGGAGATGGCAGCATTTGCTTTTGTAATGGCGACAGCTTGTTACTCGTCAAATGTTTGGACTACCTACAAGCAAAACGGTTGATATAACAAGACTCACCGTTCTTTCAATATGTTGTGTTCTACAAGTATAACCATTAAATTTAAAATATTTTTCATTAATGTAGATGAACAGGTGGAATCAATCAAAATAATGGTAAGCGCTCACTGAAATTTTAATTTGTGAATGCACCTAAAGATAGTGTATTGTATAATACCTTTTGGATGTCACCCAGGTGATCTGCGTAGTACAACGCAGCATGAAGCCATGTACCTTAACGTTTTAACACTGGCTGTGGTGGCAAGGGTGTGTTGGGCAGTGCGGCCTTAAATGAGAAGATTCGTGATGGCACCTTCGAAAACACTTTCTTGACTGTGGAAATAATAGCGTTAACATTTGGAAAACGTGATCTAATATCTTCTGCGGCCCTATGAACAGCATGTGTCAGACAAGTCACGTGAATTAACTTGGTGTAGAATACTTTTAATCTCGCAGCTGCTTTCAACATGTAGGCCGCACTGTCTGTCAGCAACACCAAAAACCTTTCATCATTGTCTTCTGATGGCCAAAAGACACCTAGAATAGAAAAATTAACTTATTTATAATTCTCATTTTTACAGGACTAGCACCGCAAATAATTAAATTAACACAGTATATCTTGTTCAATTAAATTATATACTTACGCAAAGCATCACGAACAACTATGGCAATTGTCGAGCTGTTGGTTGCCTCAAGCATCTTTGAAACAACCAAGTGAGGTTTCCCAGGATCCGTAGAGTCTATTTTTACAACCACAACAATTGCAACATATTTGCCACAGCGGTCAGTGGTTTCATCAACAGTAGCCCAGTAGTATGATTCTCCAATATCTTCTCGGATTTTCTCAACTTGAACTAAATAATAAGAATGTTTATTGTAAATAGTTTAAATAAATATAATTCGGTTAATATTTTCTAAATATCAGAAATAAAAAGTGCTATTGTAAAAAATTACGTATAAATAGTTTGAATGCAAGTAGTGTTTCCTCAGAGTTGATTCGTCTGGTACCTTCATGTTGGTATATTTGTTGAGAAAAGCATTGAAATCTGGATTCTCCAGCTTCTTCCAAGGAATGTTTGCAGTTACCATTGCAGAGCATAAGTCAGCAGAAAATGGCTCTTGGGT
This sequence comes from Timema genevievae, assembly GCA_902155825.1. Taxonomy (NCBI): domain Eukaryota; kingdom Metazoa; phylum Arthropoda; class Insecta; order Phasmatodea; family Timematidae; genus Timema; species Timema genevievae. The sequence goes on along the minus strand of CABFWO010004188.1, from coordinate 48,958 downwards.
TTTATCAACATCGTTAACTATAGGAAAAAATGGTTGAGATCCTGTATTCATTCTGGAATTCTTCATATGTATTGCACTATTTTTGTGTTGTTCTAGGTGATACATCTTCTCGCATTTTATCTAAATATTAGAAATGGAAATTTTCATCCAATAATATATGTGAATTCTACAAACTAACAAAGCATCAACTAACAAGAGAACTAAGATTAAAATAATATTTTTTTTGGTAAGATCGTTATGTTACATTTTGGTAAATATTACCACTTTATCGTTGAAATCCTTCAATAAGAAATAAAACCTAGTTTTAACGATGGCAAATAATCGTGGTTCAATTTTAAACTGTCGCCAAAATATTTAATAAAAACCTTGACTTTCAAAAATAAATTTCATTTCCCCTTTTGAAACTTACCCCTTATTCATATCTTTTATCTTCTTTCAATTTTCCATGTTTCTTTTTTCTTACGAAACCGATTACTTGGAGTATGAAAACATTTTCACCCATCAACAAATCAGCTTCTGGATCATCTGCAATTTTTTACAGTACTACACTTACAGATAACAGTTAACAGTGATAAACAGCAGAAGGTGGCGTATATAAACAATTGACAGAGTAGCTAACTTAAAACACTAAAATATACCGGATTTTAAGTGAATTCCCTCTGATAGCGTTGATATTAGATGTGAGTTAATTAGTTTTGTTTAGCTATGTATTCTACTATCAGAAATGGCTGATGTTGTTGGAGACTTTAGAAATGATGATAGAGAAGCTAGGGAGTTAGTCAATTTTGGAGCAATAGGGGCTGTGTATTTAGGTAGTTTTGTTGCAGCATCCATATTTTTAATGTATTTTCAATAAAGATAAAGTGAGTTTTGTCACACGACAATTATATTTTTTTGTTGATTTGGAATTCTAAAATAAGATGAAAATATTATTTTAATTTTGAATATTCTAGAATTAGTGAGTTTTGGAAATGATCAACTTATTAATAATAATATATGATATTTTATAAATATGTATCTATACAACACAATAGCTGATAGGATTTTCAAGACACAATTTAGGCAATGCATCTAGTTGCTAGAAATAAAATAATTTTAGAAATTACATAATTTTTATAATTAGTACTTCATATATGACAAAACGAATTACTTTGTGATAGTTTTTAATAAAATAAATGGTACGGCGCACCGCACAGACTTTCTCTCTCTTTCTATAAACTCACAAGATTTCTGAATGGAATACTGTACATTATATCATCACAACTCCACATAAGAACACGCATAAAATAATATACAATGATATAGAATCAATGAGAAAAGAGGCGCATCTTTGTCCACCTAAGAGCATTTCAAACAGTTTAATGTCTTCCACAAGGGTCAACACTTCGTATTAAAATTTCGATTTCTGGTTAAAATTTTAACATTTTATAAGGTGTTGCAGATCTTCAAGTCATCGCATTGATATTTAATTATTCATTTATACATTTTGACCAATAAAAAATGTAAATATTGACTATTGAGTCTAAAATGGAGATAGATCATTGCTATGCAAACATTTCTCCTAAGAGATTTAAGGAAAAATAACATACTTTTTTAGATACTTATATTTAATTACTCTATGGCATTGGAGAATTATTGCGTTAAGACTTAAGTAGTATATGTTTACAACTAAAGCTCACAAAATTGTATTAATATATTTGCAAATATCTCAGAAACTGCTGCTTTTATAAAAATATATGTCAAATAAAAGTTTTTTATTTCTAATAGTCCTACAATTTTGCAATGATAAGTTGTTTAGTTTCTCCAATAGTTGTGGAGATACGGAAATTAACGCTTCTGTAATGTACCCTAAAAATCATTTTCATAGGAAAATGAAAATAGCCAGTTTATTTATAATCTTAATCAACGCCTAGATACGAATTTTAATCAAAATCGTTTGAGCAGATTTTGAGAAAACCAAATTTTTCTCTTTTCGCCCTTCAGTAAACTACCCTTAATTTTAAGTTTTAATAGACACGCAGACAGACGGCATTGCAAAGACTATTTTTTAGGGTTCGGGGGGTCATGAGACGTCGAAATCCATCAACATTTCAGGTTAGTTTTTTTTACGATCGCAATACTTAAGCTTTAATGTCCAAAAAGTTAAAAATATATATATATAATTGCGTATAGATTGAAAATTATTGATTTTATAAAAATATGTTTCGAATAAAATATTTGTATTATAAATATATATACATATTTCTAATGCAAAGTAATTTCATATCTCAAATAGTTTCGGAGCTATTATAAAAAATGTTAATTAACGCATCAGACCGGAGCCCTTAAAGCCATTTTGACGAAATATTGAGAGTAGCCATTTTGTTTGGAATATTTATTAATGTTAATCAATGAAATTTAATCAAAATCGTTATAGCCGATTTTGAGAAAATCGACTTTTTCTCTTTTTTCCCTTCAGTAGGGGTAGATATCCAATTCCAAAAACCCCTCGGGGCAACCCTATGGAAACCCTATATATCAAGTTTCAGCTCAATCGGTAAAATAGTTTAGTCTCTAGTTGGAGGTACAGACAGACAGACAGACAGACAGACAGACGGAAATTCAAAAACCACTTTTTCAGATTCAGGAAGTCATGAAACGTCAAAATTCATCAAAATCTCGAGTTCGATTTTTTTGACGATCACCATACTTTCTCTACTTGTAAGATAGAGGGAAAGTAAAAAGTGTGAGATTTTTTAAAAATAAGTTTATTTTACATAGTCAGGCATAAAAATACTTTGGACCATGGTGAATACAGTGTGTCACTTCAGGAGCAAGTCACATATGTTTTCCACCCCAAAGTGACCTGGTCAGTCGTTATTATGCAGGATGATTCCAGACCACGTCCTTCGTTCTGATTGGCCCATTCAGTTTTTTCAGTACATGACAATACACTTCAACTTTTATTATCGTTTCAGATTACATAATATCAAGAATCAGTATTATTTTCCGATCCCAGAATTTGGTTTCGAAAACGTTTACTTGAATTTATTGTCTGTTGTGACCCTGTGTGCACCCGATGTGTAGACTGCCTGCGTTGTTTCGACATAAACATGCCAAATCCAGGTTTCGTCTCCAGTCACGATGTGGTAAAGGAACTTATCACTATCAATTGCATAATTTTCCAGGAATATCAGGGCTGATTCCATTATCTACGTCTGGTGAATGTCCTTCAATAACTTTGGCACCCATCGTGCAAAGACTTTACGACACTGAGGGCCGTATGCAAGAACTTGAATAAGTGGATGCTTTGTTGACACTAGCATGGGTTCGCTTGCCTCATCATAGGTTAAAAGTGGAGTGATAGTGTGATCGGGACCACACTATTGGTCCACTAAGCATTCATTATACGTTCTTGCATACCGCTCTGAGGCTTCTTGCTAATGATCCAGTACAGAACATAGCGTGATTTATGTATTAGATCTGATGAAATTTCAGAACGAGATGAGCGTCTGTTTTTACGGATATTTTAGTTTACATGTTCAACCAAGTCAGGAGACACAAGAAAAGACTAGCCATGCCATTCCTCGTCAAGAACGTCTGTTCAGCCATCTTTAAATTCACTTCACTATTTCCTAACCTTAGCTTAGCTCATTGCAGTAAGTACACATACTTGACAATGCTGGAAATTAATTTCCACTCTATTTGTGTGTTTATTTGCGTGGAGATATGTTATCACGACATGGACTTCAAAAGTGGCGGAATTATTTATATTTTTGTTTATTTGAAATCTCTCTGACAGAACCGTAAGTACTCACAAAGCTCTAACAATAATTGAGGTATCATTTCGTAGTGAATCCATATAAAATTTATTTTGAAAATGTTGTTCGTTATGACAGCTATCATGTAGAAATATCATGACATCTGTATAGACGAATATACGAAAGGTCAAATGGTCAATTTAAAACTTAGTATTGCTACACTAGGTCAAAAATGATAAATAATCTATGGCCATATGTACATTTAATTAAATTAGATTCTTGGTGGATTTTTGCCAACCTCCTGCACCTCCTCCACCTCCTCCACTTCTATACTACTCTCACTTATACAGTCAACAACCTAAATGTTGGTTGATAACATTTATATTCATCCGTGTGTTGAGCATCCACTTATACCCAGCTACAGTTGGTTACTGCTACCCGCTCCAACTGGTAGAAACCTCATGTTCTAGGGGAGTTCAGGAAGTTTGATAGTTCCTCATTGCATTTCATACTAAATTTCTATGAGCAAGTGTGGAAGGGCATACCAATTTTATACCTCCCATGGTACTTTAATATGCCTCAATTGACATGAGACCAAAGGCTTCACTTTCCACCCGAAGGAAGTTGCGCTTTGGACTTTTTATCGATCAAGAACGATCCATTGACCTCAGCCAGATTTGAACCCACGAACATTGAGTCCGGAGGCAAGATCTGTACCCCAATACCACCGAGGTCGTCGATGTTGATCTAAGGGACATTAGGTGTCTAGGTTTCATGAATTGTCTTAATTTTCTTCCTCCAAGTCCCTGGAAATCCCCCCTAGGACTCCAGGTCCACAAAAATAGATCACGGTGACTCGATTGCACCAATCATAATGAAACATATCTTTCATCAAACATTTCAATCAAAGGAGATTAAAAAGTAATAACTTTTGGATATAAATACACTGGACAGTAATAAAATACCCCTTTCTATAAACTTCCATTTATTTATGCAATCCAACTTTAATATACACACCCACTTCAATGTCTGAACGGTCTGAGGTGTCAGTTTCGTGATAAACTTGACTGCTGATGACGTGGATTTGAATCCCGGTCGTGTCTAATAATGATGACGTTTCTTAAGATTTTTACCACTCTCCTTCCAAGCTCATGCGGGTTTATTACCTCTAAAATGCTTCCTTCCTCAACCCTACACCATTAGAGTAATTATTATATGTGCGCATACCTAAACAGGTAGTAATACGTGGTGATAAAACATATATTAATATACACATTCTAATTTGTTTACGATCGGCAGTAATAATATTTTACTGTAATTTTATAATTACTTTATAGGTATTGATAATATTTATAAAAAGTAAAATCTGCTAATCACGTGACTTGATGTATGAACACGTTTAAGTATACCCTAAATCTAGTAACAATTATACATTTAAGTTAAGGATTACCTTACTAAAATCTACCTATAATTATTGAATCTGAAATATTTTATAAGGAAAATACACTCTAAACGAGCTAAGAATATTTACATTTAATTATTTCAAAATACAATAAATAAAACCTTTAAAACGAATTAAATTTAGTTTAGATTTTTTATCCACTTTGTCTCACTACCCATACAGGTGGTATTCAAATATTTTAATGATCTAGAGATGATGAAAGTATATTTTAAAGCTTAAAAGAGGTAAATTATTTAATAAAAACAACCGTAGTCTGTATTTGAATCCCGACTGCCCATTTTTTCGGCAAACCACTCCAGATGAGCGTGCAGGTCATAGCCCTTGGCAGTTGATGCATTAATGATACTATCCCTAAACCTACTCGCACACACACACACACACACACACACACACACACACACACACACATATATATATATATATATATATATATATATATATATAACCTGTTTATAATTCTGAATGTTTTAAAGAAACACAGCAAAGCCATCTTAGAAACTACAACACTTCTTCTTAAGATTATGTCCGGATTGTTTGCAGTAATATTCTCACGTCCACACATACACAACTAAACGAAATAACGAGGCATTAATATTGTTTAGAAAGTGCGTACGATGCGGGATTACTAGCCAAGTGGCACCGGTATTAAGTATGAATTTACACCTGTAACGCCAATTTTCCTCCGTAGTAAGAAAATCAAGCGCAAAGTGACAAAACTGCAAATGTTCACAGCACCAGAATTTCGGAGATTTCTTTTGAAAGTCTTAGAATCAACACCAAAACATTTAAATTAGTGTTTTTTTATAAATAAATTTTTAATAAATCTGATACAAACATTATTTTATCATAATTGTATAGTATTGTGATATTTACAAGCAATGGCTATATAATTCCGGCACTGTTTCAATTTGTACTCCAATTGGACTTGGTCCCATCTTTTCCTCAGCAGTACATGCATGTTAAGCTCCGTGTCTTTACAAAGCTACGAATGTTCTGAATGCAAATATACCTTTCCATAGCGAAGGAGAAGAATTACTAGGCTTGAGGAAAAGATGAATTAGAGGAATTGAGGGGGAGGAGGGGAAAAATAACACAAAGGTTGAAGGATTTTCTTTTTCAGTCATTTGAAATTGTTCTTGAATCTCTAACTTCTTTTAAATTTTCAAAGTATTATTAGAGCTTAAATTTAAGTTTATAAAATAGCAGACATAATATAAAGACTTTTAAAAATGAAGGTTGTACACTTCATTTTTATCGAAAGTTAATATTTTTACCTTGACTGATTACATCATTGCCATAATAATAGATTACACCAAAATGGGACCTTTTAAAGTCCCTTATAACGGAACGGGAAAGTAAAATCAATCAATCTTTAATTCTTTATTTTATTGTAATGAAATATGTTTTTACTGTAAAAATAGTATTTTTCAAATATTTATAAAGTATTACTACATACAGTATGATTTTTTTCTAAACATTTCTGTTTGTTGTATTTATTTTATTTAAATCACGTTCTACTACCCGTTTGTACCTTTGTAACAACTCTTCGCATATTAGCCTTTTTAATATATTAATATCAATGCTACCAGGGGTTTTTCAAATGCATCAATCATTAATTCTAGATCTCCATTGCATGGTTAGTTTAAAAAACAAACAACGATACAATAAAGAAATGGGTAGCCAAGACAATGTCTGATATAGTCTTATTTTCCGTCTAAAATTAATAAAAGAGTAAAATTGGAAGATGCGCTGCTAATACTTTATATATATATTTCTTTAGAGATATTTATTAAGAACTAGTAGGATTTATGGAACTAAATAATATACGTTGTTGCAGAGACATTTTACCAAAGAGCATAAATGAAATGACAAAGAGTGTTACAGAAACATTGAGAAAAGAAGAACACATCCGTCCAAAAAATAGCATGAAAATCAATTACAATTTTCAAAGATCAACATAAAAAATATAAAACGGGTGTTCATTTGAAAACTTTTTACATAAATATCTTGAAAAGAGCGCATTGTTTTATAAGAATTTGAAACAAAATTTGTTTTAGTTTTTGAGAGAGAAGTAAGGCTGTGAGGTGGTTATGACTTTAGGTGACGTTTCTAAGGTCACGTCAAGGTCAATTTGATTTGATTTTTTTAATGAGACTACCTACTTTTTTAATTGCTTGCATATGATTGCAACTCCAATCATGTTATTTAAAAAAATGGTGGTGTCGAGCTTTTCCAAGAAAGTTAATGAGATGCAAGCCTCACAAGTTTCAGCATCACCCGCACTGGTTGTGGAATTGAGCTTGATTCACAACTTTCAACAAAAATAGAAAGCAGAATTTGCTTGATTAGTGCAGAAATTCACACCCTGTCTGTTAAACCATGATGCATTGCAACGCATTCTTAAAACAGCTGACTATCAACATATTTTATTTTATATTAGATGGCCAGGATTCGCAACAGCATCAGTCTACCAAGGGGAGGCGGCCATATGCCAATAGCTACTTAACCGACAAGAATAGACCCACGCAGGATGGAAAGACTTGAAAGAAGACCCCTTAAAAATCCACACCGACGCAACACCCTGGACATTGGCAGCCTTCAGACCAACAGACGAAGAAGTCTGGGTCCAAAAACTGGCGTAGCATAAATAGCTCAAAAAGGCAGAGATGATTACAGCGCTAATATGAATATAATGGACAAGGACCAGCACAGGACGTAGGCACATCCGGCTAGGAACCGATAATATCACGGTGCTGTCCAGCATCACCAGTGAAGGACTAGTCTTCGCTACCCCTGCATTGAGGAATGTCTACCTGCATGTCATTGGACAGCTACGAGATGGCAGAGTAACCAACTTCCGGCTCCCGTTAGAAGTCAACCCCACAGATAGACTACACAGGAGGTGGAAAGTGTTTCATTGAGAAGCCAAAACAGCCTCAGCAACCAGCTTAGAAGTTGTCATCAGAAAATTGTAAATGTGTACGTACCTTATTCAATAAAGAATTTGGCTTTGGCCAGGCAGCGTCCTTTCACTTTCGACCGTCCCTTGTACAGTCAGCCAAAAGGCTATATAAGGTGGGGAAATGAAGACCTCGGGACTCAGTTAGAGGTTGGTGGACGACCCAACATCAGATCAACATGTGAATTACTCTCCCAATGAATGTTTTCAAATTATGTTGCACAATCCAAAACATCGATATACACGCTCTATATTAACGGGTTATTAAAAATCCCCTCGTAACGGCGAACGAAGCTGTCTGCTTGTTTTTGGCTGTACAGCGCATACGCTGTCATATGCACATGCGCACTGATTTAAGATGGTTGGTTCTGAGATTTGATAGGTTTTCCTGTGCCGAAGATCTCAGACAGAGAGGATGAAGTAGAGATAAGTTGAACTTCAGGATAAGGCTGAAATCTTGTGATTTGTTTAAAGTTCGTCACGTGACCTCGTTTCTGTTCTGCGCTTGTTTTTCGGTGAACGTGTGAATCAAAAGTTAGAACTATTCGTACTCACCTAAGGAAGGTAGAAGTGTGTTTTAATTAGAAGTCACAAAAGACATAAGTTGTTAAAGAACGTAAACAAAACATCGTATTTACTTGCAATGCCAGTTACAAATCCAGTAGTAATCTCCTTTACTTTCTATTGTAAATATCTAAATAACTGATTTTGAAAATTGGTTTAAAGTCTGGAAGAGAGATCGACGGAATTAATGTGTCCGTATGAATGCGAGAATCAATGTGCTCAAAGAATGGCAGAAGCTTTCAACCAAACACATCAAGAAAAAACTCATCGAAAAGTTATGTTTTGGATCTTGTTTCAAAATCCAGACAAACGGGATCTGTCTCAAATAATAAATGGACTGAGCACACAGTGTTGAATGAATTAACATAAATTTAGTGAAATATTTGTGTTACTATATGATAGATCGCAACAGTTTAGTGTTTGAAGTGTCTAGTGCCATTGGTGTATCCATTGGTTCGGTTCATTAAATGTTAACATTGAAAAGGTTTCAACCATATGAAATGTAGGTACACCAAATATTAGGCTAGTACTATCATCATAGGTCAGCACAGTTTTGAGAAGAAATGATTGAATTATTAAACGCGAATTCATTTTTATTATAATGTATACTCTTTTACGATGAGTGCGCCTTTTTCTTAAATAGTTTTGTTTATAAACACAACTGTCGTTATTAGAATTTTCAAAATCCTCGTATTTTTACTGAAGTACGTACACAATAACCATACAAAATAAATATGTTAGCGGATGTATTAGGTGACAAGATTATCAGTCCAATATTTACTGATGAAAAGTTGACAAGTGAAAAATATTTGGAAAAGCTTTAAGAAGTTATATACCCTCTCATAGTGCACGCCTTAAAAATGAATTATTCGAACAAAGAAACATGGAGCTTAGTGAAGATCTTCTATATTTCAGCAATATGTTACTCGCTCACCAATGGTTATACAACAGATTTAAAAAAACAATGGATTGTCAAAAGAGGACCAATTGAGTGTCCAGCAAGGCCCCTGAGTTAATGCCACTAGATTTTTATCTATGGGTATATTGAAAGTCTATTATTTACGGAGAGAACAAGAAAATATCTAAGAGCTAAAAATATAATAATAAGACGATGTATTAAAAAAGCACCTTTATGAAAAGTTAGGAGTGAATAAAAATAGTATATATCATAGTTTAGTTTAAATGTGGATCATTTTGAAAACCTACTTAAAAAAAGAGTAGTTTGCCCAGTAATTTTTTGTTTATTCTTTTACAAATACATATAAACGTGCTATATATACACACATTTCTACCTTCCCAAGGCATGTGTGAATAATTATAATGTCATACCTGGCGCAAGTGATGCTGAAACTTGTAAGGCTCACAGCTAGTGATAATTTACTTGAAAAAGCTTGGAACCACCATTTTGATAATGATATGGCATGATCTACAAGAATATGCAACTAAAAATAAGGAGTAACATTTAAAAAATATCAAAATGACCTTAACGTGACACTAACATCACCCAAGGTCATACATATCTCACCCCCTTACTTCCCTATCAAAACCAAACAACTTTTGATCCTATCTTTTTTTAACAATGAATTGTTTTAGAGATATTTAGGGGGAAAGTTTTCAATTGAACACCTGTATAATATATTTGCCTATAGATCAGAAACTAAGTGATTTATACAAACTGTTTCCAATATGTAATTTTGATTGTTAATAGTACTAAAAATATATACTGATATATTATTTATAGTCTGAAATAGTTCGGAGGTATCAAAATTATAAATTTATACTTTTGTAAACTACTATCAAACTCATTTTCATGGGAAAATGAAGGATCCCATTAGGTTTGTAATGTTAATGAATGCCTAGGTACGACATTAAATAAAAATCACTAGAATGCATTTAAATAAAATATATTTTCTCCCTGTCTGCCCTTTAGTAAACCATCCTTTATAATATGGATATATATAGCTCCAAAAACTCCTCAGGAGAAAACCATAGATACCAAATTTTAGCCAGATCGGAAAAATGGTTTTGACACTAGACCGAGAATCAGACAACATCGCAACAAAAAAAAATTCAGTTAAATTTTTTCTTTATTTAAGGGAGGATTGACAACAATAAAACAAGAGAATTACTTTCCCAAAATAAACCATGCAGTTCCTGCAGAGATGATATCCAGTGTACTTAAATGCAAGCTTAGGTAGAAGTTGGGGGATGTAATAAGAAGTTGAAGACGGTGAAGGGATGTACTACTCCAGAGAGCAATAAAAACTACCACTAGTCTATCCGAGTCGGCGAATCAAATTCTCAGAAAGTCTAACTTAAAGCTCAATCTCTTCTCTCACCATTCACACATCCATTTATCTGTCTGTTTCTACATATGTTTGCTCATCTTTTCTTCATCCCGTTCCCATGTTTATTCTTTGAGCATCCGAGTGCCATAAAACAAAGAATGAAACAATAGCTCTTAAGTTCCACCAGTCTCGTTTATACTTGTTCATTTCGTTCAAGGTATCGATAGGGGGGCGGAGCTCTCTGGGAAATGTTACCCTATGGATGAATGAGAGCGTGTGGTCTGATAAAGACAACACTGAAGGATATACCACACTGATAGCGATGCCTCGTGTTTCCTACAAGTCATATATGATCTAATTTAGGTAGGAATAACCTTTATGTCATAATAAGTTATTCTACAAGCAGCACATCTTGTATCCTACATGTTCTTACCTTCACTACAATCTTGCTAGTAGTTCTGTGAACCTTAAACCTCCCTCCATGTTATTATCGTTACTACAATCAAAAGGGATTAGGATACTTGGGAGTGAAGGAGGTTACATAATGATAAGTTTCATACACTGTTACGATAGTCAAGTCTCATAGATTACAGTGGTGGGACATGTGGTCCGAATAGGAGAATCTAGAACCGTGTTCATGGTATTTACTGGTAAGCCTAGTGGGGAAAAGTCTAGTGAGAGGACCTAGACGAAGATGTGAGGATAAAATTAGAATGAACCTGAAATATATAGGGTGTAATGAGCTGGACTTGATAGAACTAGCTTAAGATAGAGTTAGGGTGTAATGAGTAGGGGGTGGATTTATAGGCATTAAAAATTTAAAAAAGGCAAGCAAATAGGGACAAAATTTAAAAAATAGGCATTATAAATTATAAAATGGATTAAATAGTCACTAAAAAGAAAAAAAGGCACAACAATAGGCTTAGTTATGGAAAAAAACCAAAATAATCAAAAAATGTATTATTCATTCTTAAAATGCATCATAATTTCGATAAACACAAATTAATTACTATTAGGGTTAATTACCAAATACTTCTCAAGATTTTCAGGTGTAAATTTTGTTCTGTTGTCTGACAAAATGTTCTTATAATGCGAGAAACTTTTCTCGCCTTCATATGAAGTCATCGGGCAAAACTTCAGACAAGCTATCTCAGCTGAGCTAAGCTTGACTTATGGGAGTGATATAGTTTTTCCACACAAGGTTTCGCTGCAATGCTCTGTTAAGTTTGTCAACGATGGCTGTGCCAACTGAGCCAGAAGCCTGATTCAGGTTTTCTTCTATTCCTCACATTATCTTCACAGCTTTCATAAGAGGCAAATACCTCGCCTCTAAAACTGTAATTGCTCCAGAAAGATTTCCAAAATTACTTTTTACATATGCCAGTGGTTTCATCAAACATAGCCCAGAAGTATGATTCTCTAATATCTTCTCGGATCCTCTCAACTGTTTTAAATGAAACAAAAAGAATGTTTATTGTAAATAGTTAAAAATTAATACACTTCAGTTAATTGTATTTAAATGTCAAAAGAGAAACTGCTATTTTAAAAAATTACGTATAAATAGTTTGAATGCAAGTAGTGTTTCCTGAGAGTTGATTCATCTGGTATCTTCATGTTGGTATATTTGTTGGGAAAAGCATTGAAATCTGGATTCTCCAGCTTCTTCCAAGGAATACTTGCAGCTACCATTGGAGAGCATAAGTCAGCAGAAAATGGCTCTTGGGTTTTATCAACATTGTTAACTATAGGAAAAAATGGTTGAGATCCTGTTTTTATTCTGGAATTATTCATATGTATTGCACTCTTTTTGTGTTGTTCTAGGTGATACTTCTCGCATTTTATCTAAATATTAGAAATGGAAATTTTTATCCAATAATATATGTGAATTCTACAAACTAACAAAGCATCAACTAACAAGAGAACTAAGATTAAAATTATATTTTTTTTAGTAAGATCGTTATGTTACGTTTTGGTAAATATTTCCACTTTGTCGTTGAAATCCTTCAATAAGAAATAAAACCTAGTTTTAACGATAGCAAATAATCGTGGTTCAATTTTAAACTGTAGCCAAAATATTTAATAAAAACCTTGACTTTCAAAATTAACAATTTCACTTCCCCTTTTGAAAAGGTTTACCTCTTTGTAACATGCCTGACAAAAAATTATTTTGCCATCCGTTGTGAAATTCCTATCACCACCAATCCACTGTTTGAATAATACACTTTTAAATAATTTCTCTTTAGGCACAATCTACACTCACTGAGTCCAATACAAAGAAATATTAATGAACAGATATGCACATCTAACAACAGCGTAATATACACAATCAAGGAATGAACTGACACTGCTGTGAGCTAGAAGAAGATCTTCGTCGTCAGTCTGAACAGTCTGAACCTATCAGACCGCTGGACACGTGGGTTTTTACTACCTATCACGAGTATCCACGTGGAGTATCCTAAGGACTGATGGAGTGACCGGGAGGAGGGGGGGAGCCGCGAGTATTTAGAAATAAAAAAGAGCGTGGGAGGAAGAAAGAGATAGAAAAAAGGCACTTTAAGGCTCTCATTTTTAAAATAGGCACTAAACACTGAAATAGGCATTTATAGGCACTATATAAATTTTCACACCATATTTTCAATCATCGAAAATAAACTTATACCTCAAAAGCCTACTTTTCAAAGCATAGGAATATAAAAGGCATTTAGGACAAAATCCGCCCCCTATTAATGAGCTGGCCTGGATAAAACTAGCTTAAGATAGGGATAAGTTGTAATGAGCTGCACTTAATAGAACTAGCGCAAGATAGGGACAGGGAGTAATGAGGTGGACTGAATAAAACTAGCCTAAGATATAGATGGGATGTAATAAAGTGGACTGAATAAAACTAGTTCAAGATAGAGATAGGGTGTAAAGAAGTGGACTGGATGGAACTAATTCAAGATAAGACTAGTGTGTAATGAGGTGGACTGGATATAAATATCAAAGATAGTGATAGGGTGTAATGATGTGTATTGATATTAATATCTATGATAGGGATAGAGTGTAATTAGTTGGACTGGAAAGCCCGATCTCAAGATAAGGATAGTGTGTAATGAGGTTTACTGGATGGAATATGCTCAAGATAGGAATAAAGTGTAATGAGGTGATTGGAAAGAACTAGATCAAAATAAAGTGGACTGGATAAAACTAGCTCAAGATAGAGGTAGGGTGTAATGAGCTGAACTGGATGGAAGTAGCTCAAGATAGGGTTAGGTCTCCTATTATTGTGAGACCATAAATTCTGAGTTCCTAGTTCCATGGAGTAAGTAATTGGTTGAATTTAAAAATATTGCTTCCTCTAAATCAAAGGCCTCAAGTATCAACACATGACAATGTCATAACTATACACTTTAAATTTATATTTATTTTGTAGCATGTCTTCTATATATAAGACATCTACAATAGTGTAAATGGAAAAATAAAGTAAAGGGATTAAAAGAAGAGAATTAAAACTAATAAATTCCTTTATAATAAAGCAGATATCAACTCCCATGGACTGGATGTTAGCGGATAAGATCACATCGTGGCTGGCCTTTCTGGCAGTGCCGACATGGCTCAGTCTTCAACTTCGGACACACGGGGTTGTAAAGACAGACATCTTTCCTCAATTCGACGGTCCTTCGAAAGAGCGCCACTGTCCATGCGTAGCCTCCTTGAAACTCTTTCTCCGCTACCCCTCCCCCCCTTGCTCTCCTTTTAACCTATCGTCTGGGTTTCTTTCCGAGCTAGATCCACGGTATATAACGAGTGAGCTCGAGACCCACATTAAGGCATTTTAATATAACTAATCGTTGAAGAAAGAACTTCTACTCCAGCGCCACCAAACACTGATGGCCATGATGTGTCTGGAGTCTGTTTCTCCGCCGCGTCGCAGAATAAGTCTACTCTAATTCATTAAGTATTGTACCAGTAGTTATACTTTTGATGGATATGTCCATCAAACATAGTTTGTAGTGATGGAGAGATAGTTTTGCTGGTTCTTTCAGACAGTAGTTATAATTAAGATTGTCTAAGTCCTTCAGACGTATTGTTTTTAGTCAGGGTGACTAATTAATGTTGTAAGTCCTTTAGACACTTTGTTTTTAGTCAAAGTGACTAATTATATTTTTTAAGTTCTTCAGACGTGTTGTTTATAGTCAGAGTGATTAATTATGTTTCTAAGTCCTTCAGACGTGTTGTTTTTAGTCAGGGTGGCTAATTATGTTTTTTAAGTTCTTTAGACGTGTTGTTTATAGTCAGAGTGATTAATTATGTTTTCTAAGTCCTTCAGACACAGTCAAGTTCTCTGGCTGTCCCTTTGTCCTATGTCCATCAAACGTAGTTTAAATACAAGGGCTCTATGCTCTATATATGAGTAGGACCAGGTGTTCTAGTTGGCACCTTTTTGAGTTACTATTTGCGGTGCGCAACTTGTGAGAAATACTATTGTAAAGTAGTGGCTCACGTAGATAGTAATTTCTTTAGACCCTTAGGGTGCTTCCTTCATTTATCTATGTATTAAAAGATAGTATCTACTATGTGTTTTTATACACCCCAGGGTGTGGGTAGTCACATGTACTATTGATTGATTTGGCATTACTCATTAGTAAAGGGCCGGCCATAGTACAATTTGATATTGATACCTGATTGTTAGCCGTCTGCAATATATACATGAAATATAGAATATTCTCTTACAGGATATTTTTCCGTGGGTGTATGTGACCCTTCTTGAGGTTTAATATAAGCTAGCTTAACTGATATTCGCCTTAGTAACTAAAAATATAGGATATATTAGTATGTGTCTATTAGAAATAGGTTCACTAGTATTCATGACCAGGCTTTTCTAGTTCTAGTCCAGCGACAGCCCAACACTATTATTTATAATGTATTCTCTCAACGTAACTGCCCATTTTACCGTGGCTGTGTTGACTTAGACACTTGTTCTCCCGAGCAATAGTCAGTACCTGTTTTTCTAGAGTTATTAAATCTAACAACTTGTTCTATTCTCTTGTTTTTCCTTTTACTCTGTATCACCATCAGGTGGTTGGATCTAACATTTTCAACCTTTATAACTGCCAATCATTCAACATAAAAGCTTGTTTGTCTGATTTAATCCTATATCTTTTTATTTATTTGTTATAATAAGTTAATTTATGTTACTTAATCATTTTCTTGTACTTATATGTATCCTATCACTTTAATTTGATCTTACGAAAATAAAAGTTGAAATTGTATAATTTTTATAAATTTTTCAGGCAAAATAACACAGATATGAAATTAAAATAAATAACATAAAATATAGCTATAGCAGTTCTAAAACAAAGTTTTTTTTAATAAGGCCACAACAGAATAATATAAGATCAATGAGAAATATTTTGTTCATTTCAAAGCTTCAGAACTTTTAATTCTATAATAAATACTGTAGTGTGAAAATATTTCTGTTTATCTAATTAGTGTCCTTAAATACATTTTTTAATATTGTTTATCTATCCTTTACAAAACCCGGCCTCGTGGTAAAGCAGTCAGTGTCCCTGGCTGCTGATCTAGAGTTCTAGGGTTCGGGTCATGGCTGATATAGAGGGATTTTTCTTGAAAGGAAATAATTTCCATGGTCACCAAGTTTTGGTAAATAACGCTAAGATCTTCAATAGTTGAACCCCGTCATACTCACTATCACCATCATACCCACTATCACCATCATACTCACTATCACCCTCATCTCATTTCATTGGGACATGAAAAGAACCTCCACGGAAAGAATGTAAGACTAGTATATTCGATTGTGTTATAGGCTACGGTACAGGGCCGCCCATAGGGGTGGGGGGGGGATAGACACCCCTCGAGTAGGGTGATCCGGGGCGTCAGGGGACCCAGCCAGATTTTTTTAGATTCTTTCCTGTTGGAGGGATTCACAAACTTTATTTTTAGACATGAAAAAGGTATTCTGTTAAATCCGATATTATTTAATTAATAGCTATGTTTTCAACTGGTTTTAAGATGTAGGTTACTAATAAAGGGACATTTCCTTCTTCATAAGGAAATTATGTTGTTCGTGAGGGAAATCTTCCACCGGTTACCAGACAAGTTGGCAAAACCGTGTTTATATTAGTCGTCTGCCTTCTGTTCGGCCTATGTTGTGAGTGTTACACTTTTCCAGATTTTTTTTAGTTGGGCTGTTTGGTTTTAGATTATAAAGTGATTTGGTGTTAAAGTGCGATGTGTGGGAATAACTTCAAATTAAGTGAATCATAGTTTATAGCTTAAGTTTTCGATTTAGTGATTTTTTTTTGTGTGTATTTACCAAGCCATGTCCAATCAAGGGCCATATTCTTCTGGATATAAGTACAATTTTGGTGCCCTGAAAAGGTATGAAAAATTAAAAAAAAAGAACAATTCAAGGAAGAATTTTAGAAAATTAAGAAACCTATATCCGGCTATTTTAAACCTGCGTTACCAGATATTACAAATACCTTTGTGTCGGATTTAGACAACCAATCGTCAGGTACTGTTGTTGGAGTAGAAGTGTGGAATTGGGATTCTGTGAACTGAATCCACCCACTCAACCGGTTGAAATTGTACGCATAGACAAAAGGTGTAAACCAAAACACACAGTTAAAACGGAGACAATAGGTTTGGTAGGTAGGCCTACTACGTATTGTATTGGTATTTTAGAGTCTCATTTTAATGATGTTCATATAATATGGGATGTTGGTGACCCATGCCAGTGGAATACACATATCACTGACCATGTCAGAAAAAAAAATAGTGGGTCATGGTTTAATTGAAATTGATTCTAAAGAAAAGTGGAGGTGGCCCATATAAATGTTTGTAAGGGGGCCCACAATTTATATGGGCGGCCCTGTACGGTACATTAGTACTGGCCAATATTTCCGCAAACTGAGTTACATATTGATGAAGCCCAGTCACGCCATTATTATTATTATTATTATTACTATTATTCTTTACAAATATATCCTGCAGACTTCTGCTATAACGCATTGGCTGCAGCTCTAAAGATTCTATATTTGACTTCCATATTTCAGATTACCATACGAACAAGTTTTTATGCGTGAGGCAATTCAGCTTCACATAATGCTATTCATTGTGAGAATCTCTCTCTCTCTCTCTCTTCCTCCTTATAGATTCTTATCACTGCCCATTTTCCATATAATCAGCCCCATTTGAGACCTCCGTGGTTTGTGAGAAAACACTACTTACTGCAGACTATTCTTTAAGGTGAGTCCAGATTTAAAAGTATAATATATTTAATATTGGGCGCTGCTTCCTTGGAGGATGGTACATAGTGAAGTTTCTTTTAATACTAAGATAAACTTACAAAAATATAATTTATTTGATTATTCACGTAGTATTAGCCTATACAAGATAATCCTTATATGTTTATAGCTCTCTTGAGACTAAGATAAAGTAAGGATATTTGTTATTAAAACCTATACAATTTAAATATATTTTTAAACAAATGACACTTTGGAATAACAAAAAGTAAACCCCGCTATATTTATGACAATTACGAGTTCCCATGTATGAATTTCTTTTGGATAACCATAGACTCTTATATTTATACTAAGATTGAAGTACACTTGATTTAAACTGGCAGGCAGATGTCTTACATCGTAGGATTACACTGTACTACTATCATTTCATCCACACCATACTGCAGGGAAAGCATGCTCTTTATAAGGTTAAACGAGGTGTACATCATGACTTAAGGTTGAGATAAAATAATATATTACTAATACGAGTTGTTCTGAATTGGGTTTGAGCACGAGATTATCTTTGTTAACGGAACCACTGGGGTGTTATTTTTACAATACGTCTTGTTTAGTTGTTGTGTGGGAAATCCTTATCTTTATTCAGGATGCTGCAATCGACCATGAAGATATTAACATGGAACAAATGTTGTTTCAACAATAATGAACAATGTGATTATACAGGGATTCACTCAGATAAATAAATACAAGTAAAATTTTATGAATGAGATTATTTCATGTCTGTATATATTCAATGTTATTCTGTCTGTTGAACGTTCAATGACTTTATAAAACTAAACATACACTTGTAATAAATAGATAAATTCTATAAATAAATACTTATTGAATAACATCTATTCATTTCGAAATATAATATATCTGTTTCAAATAACATGAACACATACAATTATATTCTGCTTAAGACATAAGTATTTCAATGATTATTTCAATTAAAAATGTATCATGAAAAATATTTTTATAACATTACAGTTAACTCTGATTTTAGTGAGCTTGGTTGTAGTGAACATTTGGCTAGAGTAAATCTAATTCTTTGGTTAAATCCCACATACCTTTCAATATTTATTAAAAAAAAATTATAATAAACCCTCAATTTCGGTTTTAGTGAACAGAAAAATGGAAACTTTCAATAAGAAATGTCATTCTAACATCATAATTCTTTGAAAAAATATTTTTTGTGTGTTTAAACTTGATGACACCGATTATCTACCTGAGTTCTTGTTTAGGTAGCACAAAGCTTGACTAAAAGTACGTAATCTGGAAAAGGAATGCAGGAGGAGGGTTGAGCTTTTACAGTCACTGTACTCATTGAACTGGCTTAAGTTTTAATACCTTGTCCGTGGCAAGTAAAGGAAGACATTCTTCTGAGTTGTATCAATAAGACAGGAGTTACAGGACAGTGAATGACATAGAGTCTGTGGCCATTTAGTAACAGTTTACACTAATCCCTTTCTTCAAGAGGGTATATGAAACTAAAAAATTAGACCTTTCTACTCAGTTTAGTTTTTTGAATGCATGGATAGTGTAGGATTATGTGTGGAAAAAGCGCAGACTCTATAAAATGGTCTGGAAAAAATATTTACTAAAACAGTAAACAAATAATAATAATTAATAATTAATTAATAATTAATAAAGAGCGATTATATTTGAATTCTTATTCTGTTTGTTACTAACCCACTAATTTCAGATTTAAAAAAATCAGATTTAGTGAACTTCCAACATAGTGAACAAAATATCTGAGTCCGTAGAGGTTCATTATAACCAGAGTTGACCGTATATTCTTTGAATACTCTACACTATAATGTTCCAGAAATAAGGAGTAGTAAAAGTAATTTCTACTTATTACGAGTTATTGCAAAACCAATGTCAATTTTACCCTATTATCATGAAATATTTTCGTGTACTGGTCTGAAAAATAAATTTATGAAAATAATATTAGAATAATCTTAACGTTCAGGAAATGTTGTTTGAATTTGGCCTAATTAGGTAAGTATTGGATAAATATGATGTTGAAAGAGATGTCTAAAAATTGTAGATTGATCTCACCAAGTATAAAGATGGGTGGAATAACCTTTCCGGAAAACAAATCTTGCCGTTTCCTTCCATCCATTTCCACATTTTGAGATAATCTCCCGATATTTCTTACAAAAAATTATCTCGAGCATTGAGCCATGGCTTCGTTGTACTTGCAGGAACAGTAAATAACTTTTTCTTTACATATTAGTAAGAAAATATTTTTCAAGTGTACGAACTAATTTCTGTGTACTATTTGATTAGGAGTCATCAAAAACAATAATATTTCCTAGGTGATATTCTATAGCCCAGTTTTCCCATTGATTTTAAAAGACCTTCCAAACATAAGAATCGAACTAAGAGGTCAGGAGAATGAAAGTCAGCAAAAATTCTAGTATTTATAATAAAAAAAATAAGGAAAGCGGTAAAATGGGAAAGAAGATGAGAGAGAAATAAAATAACACATACAGGTGCGAAAAGATAATGTTCTTGAAGGCTCATAAAAACGTTGGAACTGACATATAAGATCAGCTGGTCTTTGTTGATAAATCTTAAGTGATCTCGCCTTCAATTGTTTTCTCCTTCTCACTCTTGTATATTAGATTGCTGTCTCTCTCTCTCTCTCTTACTCGCTGTGCCGCGTGTGCTGCCTCATCTGAACTCCGCTTCTCGTTTGTGTTTTATACCCACAATGCAATGCAATAAAAGCAGCATGGATCTCTGTTGTGAAAATATTTCCCTCGTATATTTACAAGGATAGTTTCTAAATGTGGAGGTGAATGATTATTTGCGTTTTAATAAACATGTATTTTTGAATTCTGGTGTGATAGTAACAATAATAATAATAATAATAATAATAATAATAATAATAATAATAATGATAATAATAATAATAATAATATACAAACACGCAAGCAAAAATTACCTCTCTCACCCAACCTGTTTTTTGTTTCCTCTTTGTCACCAAAGAAAGTGTGGGTCCCCCAAAATCGTGGGGCCCTGATCAGCAGCACCATTTGTACAACAATAAGGGCAGCCCAGATGAAACTATTTGACACGGCAGCGAGAGAATATCAGCACTGTCAGATCAGACAGCTTAAAATACAATGGTTTATGTCCTTTTCTGCAATTACTTCTCTATTCTCTATAAGATTATACTCCCTTTTGCCCTTCACCTACACAAATCTAAGTCATATCAATATGAACTAGGGGAAAGAACACTACGAGAATTCTCATTTCAAGGTAAATAAGGAATCTCTCTGCTAGTTCTCAAATATCTTAAAAATTTCTGGTGTTAGTCATTAAAAAGTAGCTGTATTTGTTATAGGAAGCCTCGATCTAGAGCCCTTTTTCATTAAGCAGAATCTCGTAGCCACGAAAATATACTTAACAAGTAATTGAGAAAGGTTTAATGTTATATTTTCACAACTTTGTTTCTACTAATAAAATTAAAATTATAGGCTGGTTGATTAATAAGAACCCTTTTGGAATCTTGATATTACAATTCCATAAACAATATTTTGAAATAATGTTCATAAAAAAGAATATTGCTTCAGAACCGAACGTCTCCTTGTTAATTTCTCGATTACCTAGGGGACTGCCTTAATATAAATAGGTGTTTTTATTATATATATTTATATAATCTAGCTCTATCCCCAATTACCCTTTAAATAGCTGTGGTAGACTAGTTCCATACCAATAGAGAGTCTGGGTTTGTTTCTTAATTAAGATTCATATTTTCACTAGATTCTCTTAGTTATCAGGCTGAGTAATTTAGATTAATAATAACTCTTCTCATTTAGAAGAGTGTCCCTGTGACGCTAGAGGGATAGGAGTGGACGCGCTTTGCTTCATTTCCATGATAAAGGTCAACTTTTCATCACCAGTCCCTGCCAGGTTAATTAAAGTGACCGAGGGAGACTGTAAACAACGTTTGACACGCCCGTACACTGGAGGAAAAAAACAGTTTGACATGGAGGAGGGAGAATAGGAGAGAAAACTATGTAGTTTCTCCATGGATGAGGGAAAACATGAAATCGAACTCTTTAGTTTCTCCATGGAGGAGGGAGAAAAGTAGAGAAAATGTATAGCATCAACTTGGAGAAGGGAGGACAGAAAATAAATCTATAAAGTGTATCCATGGAGGAGAGAATACAGTATATAAAGCTATATAGTTTCCCCATAGAGGTTAGAAAACAGCAGATAAAACTATACATTTGCTCCACCCAGGCTCCAATCGCGTCTTCCCCAACTACCTGAGAGATGCATACGAACTTCAGCCATCAGAAGGATACGACCCTTTTCTAGTGCCGAACATTACAGCGCGGTAAAACCAGTGGGACCACTCCAACTCTCGTAGGTGAGCGTGCCAATAGCCATTTTCAACCAAAAGCACTTGCCTTTCTCAGAACGGGAGACAATAGGGCCCTTTCCAGAGACAACGAGGCTGCCGGAATGACCCCCAAATTACTGTGGTGATACTTGCATTATGGTGGTCAACAGGAGAATGCGGCCCTTTTCAGGACCGAACAATCCATCTTGGATGAAACTAGTAGAGTCCCTCTAAATTACGAAGGGGAGCATGCCACTGGCGGATGCCACCATGAGTCAACTGCCCTTCTCAGAGAAGGAGACAATACGGCCATTTCCAGAGCCAACAAAGTGGTCAGCAAGACCTCTCCAATTACTGGGGAGCTGCGCACGAATGTCAGTCAATGAGAGGATCTGGCCTTTTTAAGAGCAGGACACTCTCATGGAGGTGAAACCACTGAGGCGCCTCCATTCCTGGAGGTGAGCATACCACTGGTGGCTGCCAACAAGAGTCAATTGCCCTTATCAGAATGTGGAGCACTCAGTCCCTTCCAAAGGCCACAAATGAACCCGGTGTGACTTGATCTACCTTTGGTTTGGAGATTAATGCCGGCCCTCTACAAAGTGTTGGCTGTGATTCCTGTGAAGGTGAATCCAAAGGGGCCCTTCCAACTCTAGAAGGTGTGTGTGTCACTGATGGCCCAAAATTACTCGGGACACCCCATAGGGTCTTCAGCCCATGAACCAAAAATGAAGGTGAAAGCTCCGTCCAGCATGATGGATGGAAACCTGAGTGGATCGACCTAAACCTTTGTCAGTGGGGCTCCATCAGTTCTGGACTGATAAAGACCTATGGATGTGAAAAAAATTATTGATACTTTATTTCGATATTTTCCTTTCGATATTAGTATTTTTTCACTCGATCCTTTTTTCCAATACTTTTACTGATATTAGTACTCACACTTTGATATCGGCTTGGTATTGAAGGAAATAACTATTTTGTAATCTTAACTCATGCTGAAATTAAATGTTTACTAGGATATACTCTGGGAGAAGAACATAATTATGACACTATTTTTCAATTCTCACTCATTTTCTGCAACTCTAGCATTCAATATCTTTTAGCTCATCATAATTCATAGCTGTTATTTCATATTTATTTATCAATACAACCTGATGCCTGGGCGAGTGGCGAAAAGTCTACTACCCTTTTATCATTGAGCACGCTCATCACAAACTAAACAAAAGTAGTATTTTAAAGCTCAATAAACTCACTCAACTTAAGGGTGTCCCAAGAAAACTAGGCAGAAAATTATATGTGCGTTGTTTAAGCGGATGAACCAGGACACGGCATCCATTCATCTAGACATTCGTCAATAGTTAATAATCTATCTTGATAGAGGGGAATCAAGGATTTTTTTTAGAAGTGTAATATCAAAAAAGCTTATTTTAAAATATTGAAAACCACTATAATTTTCAGTCTTTATATGAAAATACAATCATGATGTAAAAGTTGAAAATATTATTATTATTAGATAAAAAATTTCAGATTAAAATCTCGATACCAATACTTAGTGCTATCGATACTTTCCTTTCGCCACTAGTATGATATCGATATTTTTCTTCTCACACTTTTAATGAGTAGAGTATCAATACTTTGTTTTGATACCACATCACTATGAAGAACACTGACTTCTGCAAAGTCACGAGCATTATTGCAAAGGTCCAAAAGACCTGCAACACCGTTACATCTAGAGGTTGAATTTTATTGCTGCAATGAGGTGGATGGTCAGAAGAGTCACTCCATTCTCCTTGGCAATTTATAGGGCTGCTAGAGCAATATGGTTGCCATGGTTGTCAACAATTTGAAGTGATGGATTTTCTTTTGAAGAATGAGAATGCGTTACAAAATATTGCATTACCTCCGAGAAAATACTGCTGTTCCTCTATCTAGGTAGCGTAGCATTAAGCGTCTACATCAATATTCCACCTCCAAAATCATAACACACATATAGGCTGACATTTTCAATCACTATTTTTTTATGTCCTTTTTTCGTCAAATTTTTTTCTAATGTACTTTCTACACTTTGTTCAGACGTAACAAATTAGTCTTTTAACAACTATCTAAAGATAGTTTGTTGGTCCCAAGTTCAATTCCCGTGTATAGATGTCATTTTTTTATTTAAATAACATGTAGATGAGGTTATAACCGTAATTAACAAAAACTCATATTCGACATCATGTAGCGATAATGCTTTAAATACTCAACATCTGCTCCTGTTCCCCTTAGTGTAGTTAATATTACTATTTTTATTAATGACACTAGTGTGTTAATAATGAGAAATATCTAAAATAGAGGTGATGTACCCACATTCTTGTGGAGGGACAAAGGGAAACCATTTAGAAAGATGCACCCTCTATTTACCCATTCGAGATTTGAACCCCGACCACCATTCATCGTTAAAATAAATTAATCAGCTTAGTTTTTATATCAAGTTAAGTTTAAATTTAAAATTGAACCAATTGTTTAGTTCGGTCCCTGACTTACAGTTTTTATTCATAATAGCCAGAAAAGAATGTCTACCTCCACATAATAGAGCTGTATTGCAAGTTCTACATAATAGAGCTGTATTGCAAGTTCTACATAATAGAGCTGTATTGCAATTTCTACATAATAGAGCTGTATTGCAAGTTCTACATAATAGAGTGTTCTCAGGAACGAACACTCTCATTAATAGAACGAAGGTGGAACATTGAGCTGAATATCTATGTGCTCAATTTGTTGTTACATTAAGGTGAAATGTTCCATGCTGTGTAGCTTGCCTAACGCTTACAAGTATCAAGCAACGGTTTGATTAAAATGTATCAATAAAGTAAGTATTTATGTTTGAAGATCAAACTGAATTCTATATACATGTGGGAACGAACGTTTTTCCTCTTCCATGATCTCTCTATCTCTCTCTACACACACACTCTCACACATATACACACCTGGTCACATCACCTTCAATCACAGTGGCGAGAGCTCTACAGGCTGCTAACCAAAAACAAGCGACAATCACTCGGCGGCCCATTCGTCCCGAAACACGTCTGCCCGCCGCACAAACATTCTCAATCACGCTTTCAACATTGACTCATTTGTAGATCGGCTTGTATTTTAAGGGTTTCATTTCGCAAATGTACAGTTAGATTTACTGTACCAAGCGCTCGATCTAGAGTCAATGAAATAGAGAGTACATCATTCTAAAGCTGGATTCACATGATCACAAAAAAAAGGTAGGGGAGACCGGGGCTGGTTGTAACAGGGGCAGGTTGTAACAGTAACGATAGTTCCGCCATTGTTCGCTTGAGTGATCTTGTCAGTTTGGTCACAATAGCACTGGTGAAAGCTTTAAGTTTGAGTTGTGACTTTATGAAAATCGGACGTCTGTACGAGCCGCAGGAGAAAAACAATCATTTTTCTATAAGGTAAGAAAATATTTTTCAATAGACTTTTACCTCTAATCTCAGTAATTTACATTGTTTTGTAAAACTTTTTTCAGCACTGACTATTCTTTGTAGTTTTGGCTTTCAGAATATGCCCTTAGCCTTTCTGTTGAAATATGATTAACTTACATAAATTAATAATTCATTTAATGGCGACATGTGGGGTAGGTTGTAACACCAAGTTTTGTCTGTTATAACCAACCCTGTTGCTTGTTACAACCTGCCCAGCTGGTTTTGTTTCGAAATTTCGTATGCTATTAGTGTCCTATGAAGTTTTTTAGTACCATTTATATAATCACATTTAATACTACTTCCAAGTATAAAAAAATACTATGCACCGGACAGAATTTCTCTCTTATCTTAAAATAGTTCTACTAAATACTCCTAAGATTTGTGAAACAAAATATTACCTATACATGGTTGCATAAGCACCCCACTAAGAGCATAGATTAAATTATATACACTGTTACAGAAACACTGAACAATTATAAACCTATCTGTCAACCAAAGAGAATACAATCAATTTAAATTTTTAAAGCCCTTTATAAAATACAATATTCATTATATCAATAAAAATATAGCTCAGAAACGTTTGGTTTTATTGCTGATAAGATATTTATATTTTTACTCCATTACCATAAGTACTGAAACATGTCTTTTGAAGTAATCCAGCATCTTTCCAGTGCTGGATGACACAAAGGTGTACTGGAACAAGGAAACAGATAAGACTTAGACTATCCTACGTCAATTCAAATTTTATAATTTCTACTTCCTACCATATTTGAACTTAAAACTTTGTTTTGTACATAATAAATAGTTGTTCTCAAATTCTTTGTAATATCAACACTCAATCACTTCATTTAAATTCGTTTGGCAGATGTTAACCTCTAAACTCAATTTTATACATTTTACTCTTAATATATATGAATTTAAAACATTGTTTTGACTATACTTCACTGTATATATGTAAGTTCTTGTAGCGCATTTTTTTAAACCTGTAAACAATTATTTTAAACTTTTCATCAACTTATGTGTAATCCAATTGATGATGCATTATTTAATTTTTTGATGTTAAATATTCATATTTGACAATATGTTTTTCCCCAGAAGTAAATCCTAATCATACTTTTTTTTTTTTTTGTAATTTCACTCAATACATCTACCAACGCATTAATTACAAAATTTATAAAATTTAAATTCTTTATTCATTTTTCCAGAATGATCTATCTAGGTCTTGTGATGTTATTTTTGGTTAAAAGAGCTACTTATAATAGAAATCTAATAATCAGTTGACTAAATTCTTCAAATATATAATATAGTTGACAATTTTACTGTTTATTTGTTTTAAATTTCATTCAAAACTCCTAAAGTCTTGAATATTCATTATTTATTAATTTACAATTAAAATATGGTTCATACATATAATCTACTTACCTTTATTTCACTATATTAAATCATTTTTCTTTATTTTATTCATAAACTGCCAACCCGCCATGTTTATTAAATTTGTTGGTAGGTGATTTTAACGCTATCTGCTCTAGAGAGTGGTTTATTTCGGAACTATTATATTAATTTATTTTTATGTTCTTGGACGCTTATAGCATCTGGCTGTCAGTTGGAGAAATAATTGCCCCTAGCGGAAGATATTATTATTTTCGTTTTTGGTTTTTTGGTGCCAAGTTTAAATTAATTTTAAAGATGACTTATGTTCATATGTAAAAATTATAATTATCTTTATAGTAATACTCTCAATATTTAAATAGTTAAGATGGTTTGTTTTATACTTTGTTATAAATCCCGGTGAATTTATTTTCTCCTAGGCCGGTGATTGTTTATTTTAAAACAAAAGGAACGTGTTTGTGTTTTGTATAAGTTTTTGTTGTGACTCTAAAAAAATTGGCTTTGAAGGTGAAAGGAAGGATCCGAGCCGGGAATCCTTCAATTTTTTTTTTTTTACCATTTTCATGGTAATTTTTATCGTCCAAAACTTCTTTAAAAGGAAGTATTGACTTGTGAGGAAGGTCGAGTTGAAGTTTTCAAGGAAGATTTTGTGTAAATTTAAGGCCGGAGAGTTAAATATTGACGGAGCTTTGGGTCAACATTTACNGGTCTAGGGGTAAGGTGTCAGACTTCTGTGCTGAGGGTCCGGGGTTCAATCCTAAGCTCCGGCACAGATTTAACTGATTGCCAAACCCTTCCTTCACCTCTGACAAGACGTGTATTAATCACAACTTGTGAATGTGGGGAATGCCAGGCCTCTACCGTGGTTCGGATCCCACGTTAAACTGTAGGTCCTCCATTTCATCTCACAATCATCCTACCATTGCACATTAGCGTAAGTGCGTATAACCCGAACGGTTAGTAAGACGCGGTGCTAATAATAATAATAAATCTATCTGTAATCATCCTGTTATGGATTTAAATAATTAAGTATAATACTTAAAATTATTAAAGAAGGACAAATAACTTCAGTTCTCAAACAAGAATTATTACCGTTTGTCCACCTCAGAACAATATTTTTGTTTATTAAAGAATCATAGCCTTATTGTTACATGTTATAAAGAATACATTTTGTTGTTGTTAAAATCCTGTTATTTTCTTAAAGAAATATTCCAATACCAATACCAATACCAAATGGTAGCTCCTAAATACCTATAAACTTGGTTTCTAAGTGGGTAAATCTATATTATAGAATATTATTAGGAATATGTGAGATGTTAAAAATAGGAAATCGAGTAAAGGTTTAATAAACATTCGGGATTTCCAAAACATGAAAATTTCAAGTATTATAAATTTAATAATTATTTTATAGCAATATTTTGCGAATATATTAATTTCATTTCATTTTAATATATTATTATATATCAATCAGACTCACTATTTTCTTTCACGCGATTAAAATAATATTTGATTCAAACTCACTTTGTCTAAATCTAAAAGGTATATCTCAATAATGTGTAAAGGCAGACAATATCTAATTAAAAATATGATCACAAAAAAATCATTTAGAACAAAAGGACTAGCTCAAAAATATCTAAAGGGATAAAAAAGTCTTATGAAGAAGAATGCCTAACAAATCCTCCACAAATCCTCCGAGGTAAAAATTATGTCTAGTAAAAATGTACGTATTGTTACAAAAGGAAGAACAACAAGCTCAATCAAATGGGAGAACACTCATCCTCTACCCTGTTGAACTTAAACACTGGAACACATGTGCCATGACCTCCTCTCCCTAGAACTACATCCCACGGACTAAATGGAGATACGATCCAACGGTCCGCTCATGAAGGAGACCCCACCCAGAAACAAACGAGTGACGGCAACTCCACAAGTTTAGTTTCCGTTTCCGCCACCTGGATGGTTCCAGGTCTTTCTACGAGTTCCTAGAGTCACCGCTATACCTCCTAAGCGCTGCTTGTTTCCCCTCTTCCACTTCATTTTGTCCCTCCCTTTTCCCCTCTCTCTGTGAGCATGTCATGTATTCGTGCCAGATATATATTGCAATGTTTCTTTTACATGGGGCTCATTGTATCACTGGCTTACTAGGTGAGAGCAAATTAAACTTAGATTTAGTTATATTCTTCAAAATTCTCTTTCGGTTATATTATGGGGAACCTTTCAAATTTATTATTTTCGGACTTATTAATTTAAATATCTATTACCTGATGGTTTATTTTTTGTATCAGCGTGGTTAATTTGCGACCACGTATCTATTAGTATTCTTCCTACTAGGGAAACTTTCCGTTCTCCTGTGCAACGTAATAGCGTAGCATTATGTATCTTCGAGAGCTCTGAATTACATTAGATTGCTATGGGAAAGCGGGAATCTTTGGTTCCTTAGATTTATAGCTTACTACATAATTTCTTTAAACTCCAGTTTGGGCTGAGCACATATATATTTAGTACTGTTCTATTAAACTTTTATGTATTTGATCATTGTTAGGATTGTAAGGTATCTCCAAGAATAGCATTTATTATGCATTTTAACTTCAGTTACGTTATAGTACGTATTATTAGCGCATGAGTGTAAGGTGCTTAGTAAATGATGCTGACATTGCGTCCTTTTGGAACTTTTATTTTTGTACAGTCCAAAATACCTTAGCTGATAGGCGGCGGATCTATTATATTTGGAAGTTGTTACTTTTTCTCAAGAAACATTATGATAGTACAAAGGATTGTCACCAAGTGACTAAATATTTTAAATGTAGTTTAATTAATATTTATACCTTTTAGTCTTAACTTGTTGTTCGCTATCCTTGATGGTAGTTATAGTTGTCTCACTTTAAACTTAACTTTACGAGTATACTAATTAAATAATATGTTTGTATTGAATTCTAGTATTTTTATTATATACTATATTTAACTCCAACTCTTTGACTTGGCTCGTCTTGGGCAGTACCATAGCATTTGTAATATTACTTGTATATCATTATTTCTAATGTGTCAAATAAAATATATACTGTTATTCTCTGGTAACTCCTTGACTATTATTTATCACGCTTCCATGGAAGTTAAGGTAGTTACAGTATAAATTTAAAGTCTTGAGACTTATTCACATATATTTCCATGATTATGAACATAATATAATTTACTTAGGCCCACAATAAACTAATTATGCTTACACCCCGTTCAATCTTACTTTAAATAATGGTAAATATTAAATTTATTATTAATACACATCTATC
The DNA here is from genome assembly GCA_902155825.1 of Timema genevievae. Taxonomy (NCBI): domain Eukaryota; kingdom Metazoa; phylum Arthropoda; class Insecta; order Phasmatodea; family Timematidae; genus Timema; species Timema genevievae. The sequence goes on along the minus strand of CABFWO010004188.1, from coordinate 18,147 downwards.
AGGATTCAGGAGTAACTCTTAATATTTAAAATCAAGGGTGGACCAAAACACTATTTATGATGTTCTCAGCGTCATGTTTGCAATGCTACTTGCGTCACTGAAACTAACATTTATGGGAGCATACAGGTATTCAAAGTTGAGACACACACTCGTCATAGTCATTGAACTTAAACCAAGTGAAGGAAACATTAGTCCATATAAAAGAAGGGCATGCGATTCTCCAATCCGCAATATTTGTTATTAAAATTATTGTTCAGGAAGAAACCAGAGCCTTAATAAACAAAGAAGCTGTCGTTTTGATGCCAGAGAGAAAAGTCAACAGGCAGAAAAACTTCACCAAGACCTCCCTTGCCTAGAATTATAGATAATTTACAAGTATTATTTCCATAAAATGTAATAATTAACGAACAGGAATTCCTAAGGTATGACTCAGGTCACAATAATCCCGATAGGAGATATAGCGGCTGTTTTCCCCTAATCCCTTAATATTTTTAGATGAAACAAAAGCATCATGAATATTATGTATTCATTAGTGCATTTTATAAGCAGACGTGAAATTGAGGGATAATATTACACCATATTTAATGAACTTAATTATAGCTTTGCACAAAACCTGGACAACAGCTTCAACGTCAAATTACACTCGCCGACTTTGAATTAGTATCAATGAATGAAATATGAGCTGCATTTCCAAAGGCTGTAATAAAAAGGCTGTTTGTTTAATTTGGCCAAATTTATTTTGACTAGAGTTTTAAATGAATTCCTGAAAGAGGCATATAACTAAAACAGTGATCAGATTGTAAAAAAAGAGATATGTAGATATGTTAGCTAATCGTGCTGCATTTTGTGCACACTTGTGACGGTTTTTGATCATTTTTATGAAAACAAGTGAAATTGTGGGGGCTTCTGCCAGCTCCATAGAAATAACTTATGTGAGACTTATCCTTAGACTTGGAAGAAGATAAGCTCTAGCACCACGCTTCCTACCAGGTGTATTGGGTTGTCAATTAATTTGAAATAACTACTAAAATTATAAGAGATTGGCATTGCAAATTTCAATGAATATTGTCAAGCATCATAAATCAATTGGGAAGATCATAAAATATATTAAAATAAATGGTACGGAACTCATCGCGGACTTACTCACTTCATTGCTTAAAAATGGAGATATTAACTCAAAACTCGTAGTATATGTGAAACGAAATAATATACACTTGTAAGCCCGAGAAAAAATCCTTTATACATACGTTAAACATTTTTAGACTCCCGGATTTAAATTATATGATTTTTCTTTTAAAGAATTAAAGTACTCACTTATATATTTGGACAAAATAATAATAATATTAGGTGCACAAGGGTCAATACTTCGTATTAAAACTTCAAATTCCGGTTAAAATTTTCGACATTTTATTGAGGGTTGCACATCTTATGGGTTATTAAAATCCTCATTTATAAATTTGTATAAATAAAAAAAGGTAAATATTGACTATTAAGTCTAAAATGATAGAGATATATCATATATGTATAAAAAAAATGTCCTAAGAGGTAAAAGAAAAAAAGAACATTCATTTTTGAGAGACTACTTATCTACTACCTACTCCATGGAATTAGAGGATTATTGCCTTAAAATTAAGTAGTGTCTGTACAACTAAAGCTCACAAAATGTTATTAATCACTTTGCCAATATCTCCGAAACGATTGGTCTTATAAAGATATGTTTGAAATAAAAGTTTTTTATTTTTAATAGTAGGCCTACTACAATTTTGCAATGAAATGTATTTAATATCTCAAATAATTGAGGAGATACAGAAATTAACGCTTCTGTAAAGTACCCTAAAATCATTTTCATGAGAAAATTAAAATAGCTATATTATTTATAATATTAATCAATGCCTTGATACGAGTTTTAATCGAAATCATTAGAGCCGATTTTGAGAAAATAGTTTTTTCTTTTCCTTTTGGCCCTTTATTCAACTACTTTTAATTTCAGGGTTAAACAGACACACAGACAGACGGCATTACAAAAACTTCTTTTTAGGGTTCGGGGAGTCATGAATCGTTAACATCCATCAACATCTCAGGTTGGATATTTTTACGGTCGCAAGTGTTCGAAAAGTTAAAAAAATATATATATAATTTCTTATGGCTTGAAAAATATTGGTTTAAAAAAATATATTTCAAATAAAAGATTTTTATTATAAATAGACCTATATATTTGCGATGATAAGTAATTTCATATCTCAAATAGTTACGAAGATATGATTAAAAAATTAGAATTTGCACATCAGACTGGAACCCTTAAACTCACTTTGATGAAAACTTGTGAGTAGCCATTTTTTTATTGCTATATTTATCAATTTTCATAAATGAAATTTAATCAAAATAGTTAAAGCCGATTTTGATAAAAATATATTTTTCTCTTTCTGCCCTTCAGCAAGCTACCCTTAATTTTAGGGATAGATATCCAATTCCAAAAAACCTTCGGGGCAACCATATAATGACCCTGGAAACCAAGTTTTTGCCTGATCGCTGAAACAGTTTAGGCTCTACTCCGAGGTACAAACAGACAGATGGCAATTTAAAAACAACTTTTTTAGATTAGGAGGGGTCATGAAATGTCGATATTCATCAAAATCTTGAATTCGACTTTTTTGACGATCACAATACATTTTAGGTAGCGAGAAAGTAAAAATATTATGTGACTTTTTAAGTCATGTGAAGCAAATGGTTTATAACTGCCAACATTAAAAAGACTGCATTGAAATACCACTCTACTTACTAGCAAGTCATCGACTGGAGCTGTAGGTTGAATAGGTGCCATATACTCAAGTAAACGTTAATGTAGATTGAACGAACAAATATATCATACTGTTGTAACGCTTTTCTGAATTTACCAATAATTATTTAACTCAAATTAGTGTCTATACAAATATGTGCTATATTAGAAAATAAATTATCACACATTAAGTATTTTGCGATATACCTCAATTTTTTAGACATGAAATTCGCTAGGCATAAGTGAAAATTATATATCAATGGCGTAGACATTTTGCCTGATACCATCCACCAGTAGAAATTTTAACTAAATATTTTCTTAGACACGTTATCTTTATACATATTGATCATGGATGGAAAAAATATAAATAGGCATATATATGTATATATCTTTTATAGCTAAAGTGAAATTATTTTTATAAATAACATAAAAAACTCTTGAAATTTTAAGTTATAAATCTTTGGAGTACCTACGCATGAACATTTTTGATTGTTATATGACCCCTATTTTATGGAACTCAAAGTATTATTATTATTATTATTATTTAGCACCACGTCTTACTACCCGTTCGGGTTATACGCCTAAGTACTAATTACACTAATGGGTTAGGAATTGGGAAGGTTAAAGGAAGTGAGGAAGTGAACCCGAATTTGCGTGGAGGAGAGTGGAAAACCATTTAGGAAAAACCACCCCCAGTTTACCTGACCGAGATTCGAACCTCAATCTCCCCGTCCTCGGTGGCCTGGCTTAACACGACTGGCGCGTTAGCCAACTACGCCACCGAGGCGGGTCACTCAAAGTAGAATAATAGTTGATGTCTTCATTTGAACTCATATTGAGCTCGATTCAACACTTTTTCCAACAACACTAACTATTATCAACACGTCAATGTGTTTTAATTATCTTTTAAGGTGTATTAATACCCATCTGGAGTGTCTACATTTTAATTAAGTCAATGGAGTAAGGATAGGGAGGGTAGAATTTAAATAAAATGTATGAGCACTTGCAGATAGAATGAGTACAATGTTCTTTGTTTTTTGATAGTAACACTCTTTATCACACTTAGCCCGGATACAAATCACTACCTACACGTTAACGTCCCACAAGACCAGATTATCCTGATATTTATTCCTCAGGTCAAAAGTGTGGGTAATTATTCTTAATAATGATTGAGCAGGAAATAAGGGAATATTACTCTATTTTATGACTGTCTCTTACAATAAAAAATATATTTGCGGCAAGAAGACCAATATGAAATACATTTCGACTGAAAATAGGGCTGAAAAATGTTGATTGGTCGAGAGACCATGTTTCAACTTTGCTCTGAACATCTGAATTAGAAAAGTATCATCTATAGACCACTACCAATTTTGTTGACCTATTTCGGTTAGGTGCAGGAAACATTATAAATTTATAGTCCTATCATTGGTCTGGGGCACCGACAATTAAGAAACAGACTCTCAAGCTTACGGGGGTTTCGCTGCGCTACTTTTGCCAGCTTGAGTCCTTCAACACTGGGCTTCGCTAGTGTTACATTATTACATGATGTTAATGTTGGGATTCAGGGGACAAGTGGAAAGGCCGGTGTTTTGGCAGCTTTTATGACAAAACATTTCTCTGGCCAAAATAAATAAAATAATGCTATGTAGAAACATAGAGTTTAATATTATTCACTTGGAGATTTAACAGTTGCTAAACACAATTCTTAAGCATTGAGCTTACCAGCATTGGTAGAGGGGTGTTTGAAACACATAAACTCGCCCTCCTTAAATTCTATGGTAGCTTTTACTTTGTACTAGTATATACATATTTTAAAATTTGGTGTCAGGAAAGTTTAACTTGGTTATATAAGATATTTAATATTCCTAGATTAAAGATAAAGCCTAGACAAAGATTATTGTTATTACAAATATAACTCGCATGAAGATTTATTTCAATTGGCAACAATTAATTTAACTATAATGTCTATTAATTGATATTACATAATTATAAATCATATTTAGGAGATCTATGACGATGCTAAGCTACACTAAGAAAGTAAATATCAATTTTAAATTTAAATAGAGTCCACATAAAATAAAAAATTAAAGTAATATTAAATTGATATATGTAAACACTGTTTTTATATTCCTATTTGTAAATTGAAAAATCGCACATTGACAAATAATTGAATTTGTTCTGCTACTGAACTTTCCAGGAACTTAAGAAATATTCCAAAATATTCATTTTGAAAAATATAATTTATATCCCATATCCATCTCTGGTTAGATAAAGTGTTTACACTGCACTATATCTTCTAATACGGGCTAGAGCAAGTTGTTACTTTCATTGTTCTGTCTCAGTCTGGTCAGATATAGTGTTTACACTGCACTATATCTTCTGGTACGGGCTAGAGCAAGTTGTTACTTTTAATGTTATTTCTCAGTCTGGTCAGATATAGTGTTTACACTGCACTATATCTTCTGTGTACGGGCTAGAGCAAGTTGTTACTTTCATTGTTCTGTCTCAGTCTGGTCAGATATAGTGTTTACACTGCACTATATCTTCTGGTATGGGCTAGAGCAAGTTGTTACTTTCATTGTTCTGTCTCAGTCTGATCAGATGTTGTGTTTACACTGCACTATATCTTCTGGTACGGGCTAGAGCGAGTTGTTACTTTTATTGCTCTATCTAATTCTGGTCAGATATAGTGTTTACACTGCACTATATCTTCTGGTACGGGCTAGAGCAAGTTGTTACTATCATTGTTCTGTCTCAGTCTGGTCAGATGTAGTGATTACACTGCGCTATATCTTCTGGTACGGGCTAGAGCAAGTTGTTACTTTCTTTGCTCTGTCTCAGTCTGGTCAGATATAGTGTTTACACTGCGCTATATCTTCTTGTACGGGCTAGAGCAAGTTATTACTTTCATTGCTCTGTCTCAGTCTGGTCAGATATAGAGTTTACAATGCACTATATCTTCTGGTACAGGCTAGAGCGAGTTGTTACATTCATTGTTCTGTCTCAGTCTGGTAAGATGTAGTGTTTACACTGCACTATATCTTCTGGTAGTGGCTAGAGCTAGATGTTACATACATTGATCTGTCTCAGTCTGGTCAGATCTAGTGTTTATAATGCACTATATTTTCTGGTAGTGGCTAGAACGAGTTGTTACTTTCATTGCTCTGTTTCAATATGATCAGATGAGGTGTTTACACTCCACTATATCTTCTGGTAGTGGCTAGAGCAAGATGTTACTTTCATTGCTCTGTTTCAATCTGGTAAGATGTAGTGTTTACAATGCACTATATCTTCTGGTACGGGCTAGAGCAAGTTGTTACTTTCTTTGCTCTGTCTCAGTCTGGTCAGATATAGTGTTTACACTGCACTATATCTTCTTGTACAGGCTAGAGCAAGTTATTACTTTCATTGCTCTGTCTCAGTCTGGTCAGATATAGTGTTTAAAATGCACTATATCTTCTGGTAGTGGCTAGAGCTAGATGTTAATTACATTGATCTGTCTCAGTCTGGTCAGATATAGTGTTTAAAATGTACTATATCTTCTGGTAGTGGCTAGAGCTAGATGTTAATTACATTGATCTGTCTCAGTCTGGTCAGATGTAGTGTTTACACTGCACTATATCTTCTGGTAGTGGCTAGAGCAAGATGTTACTTTCATTGCTCTGTTTCAATCTGGTAAGATGTAGTGTTTACAATGCACTTCTGGTAGTGGCTAGAACGAGTTGTTACTTTCATTGCTCTGTTTCAATATGATCAGATGAGGTGTTTACACTCCACTATATCTTCTTGTACGGGCTAGAGCGAGTAGTTACTTTCATTACTCTGTCTCAGTCTGGTCAGATCTAGTGTTTACAATGCACTATATCATCTGGTAGTGGCTAGAGCAAGATTTTACTTTCATTGCTCTATCTCAGTCTCGTCAAATATCGTGTTTACTTTACACTATATCTTATGGTACAGGCTAGAGCGAGTTGTTACTTTCATTGCTCTGTCTCAGCCTGGTCAGATGAAGTGTTTACACTGCACTATATCTTCTGGTATGGGCTAGAGCGAGTTGTTACTTTCATTGATCTGTCTCAGTCTGGTCAGATATAGTGCTTACACTTCACTATATCTTCCGGTACGGGCTAGAGCGAGTTGTTACTTTCATTACTCTGTCTCAGTCTGGTCAGATCTAGTGTTTACAATGCACTATATTATCTGGTACTGGCAAGAGCGAGTTGTTACTTTCATTGCTCTGTCTCAGTCTGGTCAGATGTAGTGTTTACAATGCACTATATCTTCTGGCAGTGGCTAGAGCAAGATGTTACTTTCATTGCTCTATCTAAGTTTGGTCAGATATGGTGTTTACTTTACAATATATCTTTTGGTACAGGCTAGAGCGAGTTGTTACTTTCATTGATCTGTCTCAGTCTGGTCAGATGAAGTGTTTACACTGCACTATATCTTCTGGTACGGGCTAGAGCAAGTTGTTCTTCCATTTCTCTGTCTCTGTCAGGTAAGAAGTAGTGTTTACACTGCACTATATCTTCTGGTACGAGCTAGAGCAAAGTGTTACTTTCATTTCTCTGTCTCTGTCTGGTCAGAATTAGTGTTTACACTCTAATATATTTTCTGGTACAGGCTAGAGCGAGTCGTTACTTTCATTGATCTGTTTCAGTCTGGTTAGATATAGTGTTTACACTGCACTATATCTTCTGGTACGGGCAAGAGTGAGTTGTTAATTTCATTGATCTTTCACAGTCTGGTCAGATGAAGTGTTTACACTGCACTATATATTCTGGTACGGGCTAGAGCGAGTTGTGACTTTCATTGCTCTGTCTCAGTCTGATCAGATATCGTGTTTACACTGCAATATATTTTCTGGTACGGCCTAGAGCGAGTAGTTACTTTCATTGCTCTGTCTCAGTCTGGTCAGATGTAGTGTTTACAATGCAATATATCTTATGGTAGTGGCTAGAGAGAGTTGTTACTTTCATTGATCTGTCTCAGCCTGGTCAGATATAGTGTTTACACTTCACTATATCTTCTGGTACGGGCTAGAGCGAGTTGTTACTTTCATTGTTCTGTCTCAGTCTGGTTAGATATAGTGTTTTCACTGCACTATATCTTCTGGTACGGGCTAGAGCGAGTTTTTACTTTCATTGATCTGTCTCAGTCTGGTCAGATGAAGTGTTTACACTTGCACTATATCTGTTGGTACGGGCTAGAGCAAGATGTTACTTTCATTGCGCTGTTTCAATATGATCAGATGAAGTGTTTACACTGCAATATATCTTCTGGTACGGGCTAGAGCAAGATGCTACTTTCATTGCTCTGTTTCAATATGATCAAATGAAGTGTTTACACTGCACTATATCCTCTGGTATCGGCTAGAGCGAGCTGTTACTTTCATTGTCCTGTCTCAGTCTGGTCAGATGTAGTGTTTACAATGCACTATATCTTCTGGTACGGGCTAGAGCGAGTTGTTACTTTCATTGCTCTGTCTCTGTCTGTTCAAATGTAGTTTTTAAACTGCACTATATCTTCTGGTATGGGCTAGAGCGAGTTGTTACTTTTATTGCTCTGTTTCAGTCTGGTTCAGATGAAGTGTTTACAATGCACTATATCTTCTGGTACGGGCTAGAGCAAGTTTTTACTTTCATTGATCTGTCTCAGTCTAGTCAGATATATTGTTTACAATCACTATATCTTCTGGTACGGGCTATAGCGAGTTGTTACTTTCATTGATCTGTCTTAGTCTGGTCAGATGAAGTGTTTACACTACACTATATCTGTTGGTACGGGCTAGAGCAAGATGTTACTTTCATTGCGCTGTTTCAATATGATCAGATGAAGTGTTTACACTTCACTATATCTTTTGGTACGGGCTATAGCGAGTTGTTACTTTCATTGATCTGTCTTAGTCTGGTCAGATGAAGTGTTTACACTACACTATATCTGTTGGTACGGGCTAGAGCAAGATGTTACTTTCATTGCGCTGTTTCAATATGATCAGATGTAGTGTTTACAATGCAATATATCTTATGGTAGTGGCTAGAGAGAGTTGTTACTTTCATTGATCTGTCTCAGCCAGGTCAGATATAGTGTTTACACTTCACTATATCTTCTGGTACGGGCTAGAGCGTGTTGTTACTTTCATTGATCTGTCTCAGCCTGGTCAGATATAGTGTTTACACTTCACTATATCTTCTGAGACGGGCTAGAGCGAGTTGTTACTTTCATTGATCTGTCTCAGCCTGGTCAGATATAGTGTTTACACTTCACTATATCTTCTGGTACGGGCTAGAGCGAGTTGTTACTTTCATTGTTCTGTCTCAGTCTGGTTAGATATAGTGTTTTCACTGCACTATATCTTCTGGTACGGGCTAGAGCGAGTTTTTACTTTCATTGATCTGTCTCAGTCTGGTCAGATGAAGTGTTTACACTGCACTATATCTGTTGGTACGGGCTAGAGCAAGATGTTACTTTCATTGCGCTGTTTCAATATGATCAGATGAAGTGTTTACACTGCACTATATCTTTTGGTACGGGCTAGAGCGAGTTGTTACTTTCAATGCTCTGTCTCAGCCCTACTTATTTGTCTGGCACAATGATGTGCAATAGTATCTTCTGGCTCAGTAAGGAAAGCAATGGGATCTTACCTCACTAGTCACTCCTCATTCCCCTAGTACACCTCTTTAAGGCCTTACAGCTGACGGAGGAACTGTTGAGGATCTAACCAATCTTCGTTTTGAGTACTATAGACACATACATTGATACATGTTAATTATATGTAAGTTTGTTCTTCCTTACCATACCAAGTAGTAAAATATTTTATGAATGTAAACTACTCGTATTTTTACTTTCTCTCTATCTTACAGGTAGAGAAAGTATGGTGATCGTCGAAAAAATCGAACTCGAGATTTTGATGAATTTTGACGTTTCATGACTTCCTGAATCCGAAAAAGTGGTTTTTGAATTTCCGTATGTCTGTCTGTCTGTCTGT
>CABFWO010004187.1:0-69985 GCA_902155825.1 Timema genevievae | reverse complement strand
AGTCTCTTCCGAGGAGATACAAATCAGCTCCCCCATCTACAGCATAGGGCCTAATATATGGACTATAATAAGCCTACCTACTAGAAATGAGTTAAATATGACAAAAAAATAAATACCTTTCTGTTAAAGGAATATATTAATGTAAACACTCATCTCTTAAAGCTAATTGCATGAAATCAAAACATATACTTTTAAAAACATTTCACTTTCACTTTACAAGCTAAAATGGTTCTTCTCAAGACTTGTTTTTGTACAGCTGAAGGGCTATCGCCTATATCACTTTCTTTCATGCATAGAACGATGCACGCTCAATTGAGACAACCTCCCTTCTACTAACTTTGGGGTTAGCCAGCACACTTAGCTTTTTGATACTGGAATAGAAATGTTGCTAGATATTCCTAACTTTAATCAAGATCTAGCCTATTACATATGCTTTAATACTAATGTATCCTGAAAATCACATAATTATGTGTTTTGTTGCGATTTTTAAATTGTTAACTTTGAGTCCTTCAGTTTCCTGGTAAGTGTGTAGGCCTAATTCTTTTATCTTTCTTATAATGTTTAATATGCTCTATTGCGGGTTTATAAGACTAAACGATAATATACGAAATCCAAGTTTTATCACAAATTATTAGTAATACTCTTAATTTAAAACAAGATAGATGTTTTATGGACTAAATTCAGTTTTTAGTGCAACCTATATTCACACCATTAGATAATTTGTAATTAGAATGGGGTTGAATCCATTATTTTATTAATCCAAATCTCCAATTTACATACAAACCTGAATTAGAATTTTGAAATAAATTATGAACATAAGAGGAAATATAAATATAATTGATTTGTAGAAAATACAAATAGTAACTAATTGTTAACATTCTTTCTTATAATCCATTCATTATAATATTTATATGTTCAGTTTAGTGTTAAATTACTTGTTTGTTAAGTTCATCCTATAATCGTAATTGGTTCTGAACCATCAATAAACAGTATTAGAGCTCTAAAACAAATTTCACTTGAAAAATTGAAGAAAAAATTATATATAAATAAAATTACACATATTATTTTTAAGGATTTGAGGTTTGATTTAGAAATTTTCTCAAATCCTCAAATCTCCTTAAGGTTTGGTGGGCCCATCCCTAAAATAGTAATAATTATATTGTTAGCTACTCTTTATGGAAAAGTTAAACAGATAAAAACAGTCTTATTCATTTAAATACTTTATTTTGTAACTAAAAATGTGGACAGGAGAGGTTTTGTATTGATTTTGAGATAATTATTTTAAGTTATTAATAATTTATGCTTGCTGTTGAGATTTTGGAATTATAACTAGAGCCCGTAAAAATTGTTTTATTTTTAGTTAAATTTCATATTTTAAATCTCACTTTTTGGTTTTATTTTTTCTTATTACATGTTATTTGAGGTGTTTAAGTATTATTTAGATATTGAGACAATGTATACAAAATTAAATTTTTTTATTGAGACCTTATATATTTGCTTTAAAATTCTTTGTCAAGTTTGTCTGCATATTTCTAAATGCTGTAGCCTACAGTTAGCTCACACTATACCAAAATACTAAACAAATTACACCAGGGTCAAAATTTCTACTTAATTTCATGTTTGCTTAAAGATTTTTTTGGTAAAAGCGGTGTTATTTCATTTTATTGGAGGATTTTGTGTAACAAGATAATTTTGTTTTATTTCGCTTTTCAAAGACATTGTAAATCATATCTAAACACTATCAAAGGAAAAAGTACTTTATTCCATCTTTGTATGGCACTTGTTGCTTTATCGTGTCTCATAATTTTACGAGGCTATAATTATAACAAGAGGTCTAAAGCAATTATTTACATTGTACTCCCTCCCCTTATTCAAATACACCCTCATTGTATTTAAGAACACATAACACACGATTCAAAGTCACACGCCACTTCACACGATACAAAGTTGGCCACTATGACGTATATTATGTTTACTCGCCAAAGTGATGATTAAAATAAAGATACTGTTAATTCTTACTACCCAACTGGTTTTAACTATCTACAACTATGCAAAGAACCCCAATTCATTGCATATGATCCTTAAGTTAGATATTTTGTTGGGTTTCATGAAAAATAAATAATGTCAACAGTCGGACACCGATAAAACAGTTTATTTATGCCTACCGGCTAAGTATTGTATATCGATTGTTTGTTTAAAATTGATTCAGGTAATCTGATCACTTAGTAAGCGCTCACGAGTTTTAAGAATCAAATAACCACTTGCTAATTCATAATTTGTTTTTAAATTGATTTTAACTAAGAAATTATTATTTTTTTAAAATGTTATTGAAGTGATTGTAAACATATTCAAACGTAGTCCTGCTTAATAAAATGGGAATGAACATATTGGAGTCTAAAATAGGTTTGTGTTTTAAATAGAATGTATTCTCACAAATCAATATATCGCAAGAATCTAATATATCTCTTATTTTCAACGCGAAGATAGATAATGGATAGAATAAGAAAATAATAATAATAAAACATACTGAGGGATTATTGAGTTCAATATTTCCAATGTATGTTTAATTGTTAAGCATGTTGTTTTAGCCTTTATTAAAAATATCTGTATTTTTATTTTTGCTTTCTTATTCAAATAAATTATAATCCTTCAATGATGATTAAAGTTGATCAAAAGATAACTAGGCCTAATCTGTTTATTTCACATGTTTTCTTAGAAACTAAACTCATTCTAACAACACTTTTAAAATAACTAAAAGGCACTCAAATTTTGATTGATTTGGTTTTTAAATAATAATTATGAGTCTAGATTGTTTATTTTGGCTGGATTTTAACTTGTATTTTGCGAAGCGTGGTTGGGGTTGATTAAAATTGAAAGCATGATTGAAACAAATCTTAATTTACAGTTTAGGCCTATATTGTATAGTGTAGGTCTATTTGTAAATCATTACAATTTCTAACAATTTGCTAGGATTCCAATTCGAGATTTGAAAATAAAATGTAGATTTGGATTCGAGAAATAGTGGATTCAACCCATCTCTAATTATAATGTATCAAATGTATTTACACTAAAATGACTTGTTGCTCATATAGTCTAATTAATATTCTCCATTAGTTTGATTGGATATACTGTACTTAAGTTAATTTTTCTATTATGAACCAAGTTAATAGTATTCACCTAATGAATGTTTAGGGGTTATATTAATTTATATTGTGTTCTTTGTAGGGATAGCAACGCCACAAACCGATAGCCCATCTAAAGATCCTGGCATGCTGCCATCTAAAGAAAGGGGTACACACACACTGCATCAGTCAACAATAAATGGCTCAATCTCAGGTGAAATATAACATATATTCATGTTTGTATATTTGCTCATGTAGCCCCATTTTATCTCCCAGGACAAAAAAAAAACAAAAAAAACATAGTGAGCAGACAGGACAATGATATTAAACTATATTATACAATAATATTTTCTCCAGGTTTCAATGTCACCCAATCAGTATCTTTGCTAAAAAAGGAATAATATAAGTAACACAGTGTTTCCAGGAAGACAAAGAGTGATATTCAATAGAAGAGAGAATGGTGCCGTAGTTTGATTATTTGTTTAGTAAGTCTTAAGTAGTAACAAAATTTGTTGAGGATACACTAAGATATATATGTATTTATAATGATTTTAAATATATATAACAATTATAGATATCAAGAACTCAATAAAATTTATTATTTAATATATTGAGCGAAAGACTAGAAAGTTCATAAATTTTAGTGATGGCTCTCGTTGTGTCTCCAATAATAAAAAAAACACACACACACAAACGTTTGTCTCGCTAAGAATAAAGTAGTATTTACAAAATTTTATATTAATATTTCTAAACTCAAGAGACCTCTAATGAATGCAAGATTATTTAATTAATAATACTCCTAGCCAGAAGGGCTTAAAAAAAAAGTTAAACATCACTCAATATAATTTAATGTGATATCAAAGATTAATTCACATTAGTTATCAGAAATAATAGTTCTTTGGTCAGAAGGACCTTACATTTATTCACCCCCATTTTAAATGATTTGGACTTAGAAATAGTTATGTAACATCCTAATTATTTACTGCTGTACTACTAAAAGTTAAAGACATGAAATTCACTAAAGTAATAACAAGTATAATATATTATTTACTTTCATAACAAGGACTCTATAAATCATTTTATATACAACTATAAATAACCAAGAATTATAAATTATTTAGTTGATGATGCAATAAAGATAAAACGTCACATAGTACAAAATATTTTAAATTATTTATTTCAATTAGAAAATCATTAGTAGATTATACCAACAAGATATATACTTCAAAAATTATTCATGATAACTTCCAAGATAAAATATTCTAAATTATTTTTCTATCATGAATAAGAACTACAATTTTAAATAAGCCTATGATTGTTTACAGACAAAAGATGGAACAATATAAATATTTTCAAGACAATCATGATTATCATTGAAATTAAAAAATAAAGTTATTTACTAGGCTCACAAGGAATTTAGAGTTTAGGTTGCCAAAATAATAATTTTAGATGCTTACATTTTTAACAAGACGGTGAAGCGTCCTCTACCAATATTCGGCCAAGAGTGAAGTTTCCTTCGATCTCCTGGTGGTATTTATTTGATATATTTCCTCAGAGAGTGGGGAGTAGGGATATGTGACTAGACGGTAGTAGAAAAATTTAGAACAGGGATATAGGCGACGTGGAACATTTCATTGCCCTACGTCATTATAGCGGCCTCAATCACAATTCAGAGTTGGCCTGGTCAGTTAACTCGCGCATTCGGTTGTGATCATATGTACACAATCACGGGTTGCTGGACGGGGGAAAAAGTCGATTTTGGAATGGCACAGGGTGATTCTAGGTTATCACATTATGTAGTTAAACTTATTATATTAGTTGATTTTACTATAGTCTTTTTCTATTATTAAGATGTAGCTAGTTCTATAACTACTCCTATAAATTAATAAACTTGGATCAGATCATCACAATCATCATCCATAGTTTCCTGCCACTACCAGGGTCTCTCTTGATCATAAGTCCCTCTATTTACTTCCGTCCTCCCACCACCTTTCTTCCTCCACTCCTCTCCTCCCCACCTGTCCCTGGGTCTTCCTCTTGGCTTCCTGCCTGCCACCTCTATTTCGAGCACCCTCCTTGAAATACTCCACTCTTCCATCCTCTTCTCTATCCTATCCTACAGGGATTCCTCCTTCACTCTCTTCCCTTCTTTCCACACCCAACCTACTCAGCACATCTCACATGCCTATATCCTGCTCTCATCCCTTTCCTTCATCACCCAGGCTTCTGATGCATAATCCTATATTGGGACATAGTACACCCTATACATCTTTCCTTTGCACTTCTGCGGCACATCTCTAGTCCAGACCAGACTTCTGAAGTTTTTTTTAAAACATTGCCATCTCGCCTCTCTCCTCAATTTCTCTCTCGTTTCCTCATTCCTCTACCACATTTCCCAAGTACTTGAAGCCTTACACTTTCTTAAGTTGCTCTCCTAATGTTACTCCCCTTGTGTTCATATTTTATTACCACCTCATTCCATACATCCAACTGTTCCTGCACTCATGGCTCCTTGTTTCCCCACACCATCAGGTTGCCTTCCCCTACTCTTCCTACCACCTCTGTCATCATTACATCCATTACAACCACGAACAACACTGGCAAGAGCGCGCTTCCCCTTTTCAAACCCTTTTGTTTGCTCCTCTTCCACTTTTACACAGCTCACGCTTTCCTTATAAACCTATCTCACTCTTTCCACTATTCCATCTTCCACCCCTTTATTCTTTATCGCGTCCCACACCTTATTTCTGTACACATTGTCAATAGCTTTTTCCATGTTCAGAAAAGCTATCAGCAGATCCTTCCTGAACTCGTAATAGTGTTCCTGCAACTGCCTCACGGTGAATATTGGGTCTACTGTGGACCTCTCTGTTTTGAAGCCATACTGCTCCTCCCTCAACCTTCCACTACCGTTCTAACTTTCCTCTCTAGCACCTTTTTATATATCTTTGCACAATGGCACATAAGTGTTACTTCCATATAATTACCACACTTCTTCCAATCCCCTTTTTTAAATATAGGGACAATCGGCTCCTTCTTCCAGTCTTCTGGATTCCTCCTCTCCTTCCACACTATCTTCATTACTCACTCCCTCTACTCCCGCCGCCTTCAGATATGGTCACAAAACGCCAAAGAAACATCAACTGTTTCCAGCCTGTGGCTGGGTCATTTCAGTAAAATTCCTCCATCTTCCTCTATCCTTCCACCATTCTTCCTCCTTTGATTGCTACTATTCTTTTCCTCACACTTGCACACTTCTAGCTTCCTCCTATCACTTTCTCAGTCTCGCATTCTTATTCCTAATTCGTTTTGGTATTCACTCCATTTTTGATGTTTATTACATGACTATACTATCTTAGTTTTGCTTCCTCTATCATTTAATGTAAACATATAGTTTATTATTTTATCTTTAAATATAAATCATATACCAGTATTACATTTTTTATTAATATGATTTTTTTTTGTGCCATTTCTTACTTTCATTTCGGGGTAGGGCAGTTAATTTACTCTAATGTGGTATAGATTAGGAAAGTCGGGGTCTCTATGGGAATGACATTTTGACTCAAGTAAATTTACAGGCGAATAATAACAATTTCCTGGAAGAACTGGCAAAATTAAAAAGAAAATACTCTAAATGAAGCCAATATTTATTTTTTAGATTTATAATATTAGACCAAACATTAACTTTTACATTTATTTAAATCAAAAAGTAAAAAAATAAGTTGATGATAAATTAGAAACTTAATCATTTAGAAATACAATTTTTAATTTTCACATGAGTTAAATGTAAACAAAGGTAAAATGGCCCCAAATGACTGTATTAAATTAAACATTGAGAGGAGGATAGAATGGCAAGGCCTACACACCTACCAGGAAACTGCAGGTATCAAAGGTCACGATTAAAACATATTATGTAATTTTTGAGGTACATCAGAAGGGTGCTGATGTACACCTCCANTTTGCATTGTTTTAATTATGAAATTTGAAGCCTCCAAGTTTCTGGTAAATAAATAAGCCTTGTCGTTCTATTCTCTTTTCAATGTTTAACCCTTTTGCTGCATATTTAATTTTTACTTCTTACTTTCAGAAATGCTAATTATTAGTCAAAATTCAAACCAAAGAACCTGATATATATTTTTTTAAGGATATGAGTCTTGAATCACAGATTTTATATCGAATCCGTCTCTGATACTAAAGTTTTGGTTTGAGGTAGAATAAAAACAACTCTACCTTATGAGAATATGAAAACTGTGTGAATTTCTTAGCTTAACACTTTTTGTATAACTATAAATACATTTAAAAATATTTTTAAGACTGGCTAAAAATATCCTAACAGGTATTAAAAATCATGAAGTAAAACATCCATGGTATAGATTTTATTAACAGCTTACACATTACAGCAGCAACTTAATTTAACTAATATATATATTAATAATAGAGGGCCACATTTTTTTGTACTTATGTTAAGAATGGACACCAAAGATTATTTTCACAACTTCCCTAAGTGATTTGTTATATTTTAGTTATTAAAATGCCCACTAAAAGTGCTATCTTACTCCAAAATGTATTAGCAGTTTCAACAGTTTTTGTTATCAATGACCAGACGATATTAGAGACAACAGAAGTCTTTCTCCAAATTATGGAATTCATGTAACACGCAAGTTACTTGTCTACTAAACATAAGATAAGGTTGAATGAACTCTAGTAAACTAATAGCTTGTTTTTTTTCAATAGAGTTGAGACCCTTAAATCCTTTGAGAAAATTTTCTAATCTAGATTCAAATTCCTTCAAAAAATCTAGTTAAATTTGTTTTAGAGCTCTAAAACTGCTTATTTGTGGTTCAGAACCAGGTTGAACTTAACAACCAGGCCTCAGACCAGTATTTCAACATTTAACTGATTGTATGAATGTTATAATGAAGGGATTATTAGTAATAATGTTAGCATTCAGTAACTATTTCTATTATATTTATATTTTCCCTTGTGTTCATCATTTTTTCTTAGATTCGAAGTCAGATTCGTAAAATAGTGTATTCCATCCTACTCTTTTTTTTAATGAATATTAAATACAATCAAGACATCGAAATAATGTCCTTTTATTATTATAATTTGTATAAATATTAATTTTCCCCTCAAAAATCTGGGAAATATTTCTCTTCTGCCTAAGTTTTGAGAGCATCCATTTTCCTGAAATTTGGGATCCCACACAAGCCTAAGAAGATCTAATTAAAAGGAAATATACTTTCATTTGTGTGGTGTGAGTGTGGTAAACCGTTTAACAAAAGTAAACCTGTTCATGATTCAAACCTCGACCTGCCTCTCACTATACTAACTTGCTGTTGAGTCCACATATCCAGCGATACAAGTTGAGTTAAAGTTTAGCTTTTGGTATTTTAGAGAGCAATGATTGGTACTTAAAATGTTTTAATGTGTTTTTTAACTCTGGCAGAAATTATAAATCTGATTCAGGATATTTATAGTGGAGAAATGATTAGAATAATATACATTTAACTATTTGTCTTGGAAAAGTTTTGAATATTTCCAGAAAATATCCTAGACTTACATTTTTATTTAGAATTTTGATTCAGCATTTATTTGGAACTTTTATTCAGACAAATATGCCTGTAACTTGTATTTTCAACCCTTCAGGTGTGAAGAAATCTGGCTGGAAGTACAATGGAGAGCCATGTAGAACCAAAAAACGAAAAAGCTCATTTTGGGCAAGAGGGGAGCTTGGTTGCAGGAAAAAGAAAGTTACTCCTCGTCGAGTTGTCAGCATCAGCCCAGAGAACAACTCATTGTCAACCATTTCACCAAAGGTTTCTTTACTTTTATGTTTTAGCGTTCATTCCTTAATTTAAACAAATATACTGACACAAGGAATGAAGAAACAAGATATTGTTTAAGAAACATATCAATTATAACTTAGCTTGCTTCTATATTAGTTTCACTACTCTAAAAATTTTAGTAGAACACATCGTTATTTACAAAAACACCTTTTCTTAAGCTTACAAAAAGAAATATTCAAGCGTTCACTGTCATAAACTACTTCATTGGGCAAGATTAGTGAAGTTGATCTATTTCACAGTGTATATTTCTCTTACTAGAGAAGAGGATAGTGTTCATGCTTGTTACATGAAACATCCCTGGATCTAGGCTTCCTTCTACCAAAAATCATCTTTAAATTTCATTTTCTATCTTTATTTCTAAATTCAATTTTCAACTTGAATAGTAATAGTTAAATTTTGCTAGGTTCTTTAAGGGAAACCTCTTCACTATTTGATGTAAGCTCTGTTATATATGAAAGAAGGTACTTGAAAGAGGAGTAGAAACAAACAAAAGAAACATTCACACTACTCTTACGATGAGAATAGGAACACAGCTAAAACTTAACATTGTTGCCACTGAACAAAAAAAGAAGAAAGCCAAGTACCACTCATTCTCTCAACCTAGGTTTTGTTCCAGCAGAACTCTTTAAGAAAGGGTTAAATACGCAGAAAAGAATTAACTTGAAAAATTCTAAGGCTTTTTTTCTTAAAGAGCTATATTTTATATTCACATACATTATCTTCTGTGTGTCTATCATTAATTTCATATGTCTTATCATATTATCTTTTTCCTCCTGTCTTTGGGCTGGTTTCTTTTATTAGGAAGTTGCATTGCACTTTTCACACTCCCTTCTTAAGAGCTCTGATATAATATAGTCTAGGTTGAGGGATTGACAAGTATTGATCTTTTTTTTCATGAAGTAGACATTTTAACTTCTATCTATTGGCAGCAGTGTAAAGTGTGAACTGTGTTTCTCCTTATATTGTAAATACCATTGACATAGTACTCAAATGCAAACAGAAGTGGGCTTTTGAATTATCAGTTAATATGTATAGCAAAATACCTAAAAAGAGAAAAGAGGCTTTCCTTAGGGTGATTAATTTAGTTATAAGTTTTAATTAACACCAGAAACATTTACATATATATTACTGTTTTAAACATTTTGTATTTGTAATTTTTAACTTATTTATCTTATGGTAGGAAAATGGTTTGGAGACTGATGCATTAATTGAAACCGATAAGAATGCCTACATTACTCAAAATGGTTTCAAAACGTCACCAGAAGTAGAAGACCCACTTAAAATACACTCGGGTTATGTCAACGGCAAACATCTAAATGTCACAAATATTCCTGTGGCAAGAAAGACAAGAAGTGGAGTATTAAAAGAAGAACCTGACCAAGGTGACATATTTTTTTAAGAATACATATTTTCAATAAAATTGGATTTTTGTAATATAAACTTATTGATAAGTAGTGCCCTATATTTTATATTTATTGGTTTCACCCCTATTACCAACGTTTAAATAAGTCCAATCATTGTTCCAAACATTCATATAGGACTAGAGGAACTTATATTTTAATGCATGTTTACACAAACTTTTACCACCACACTAAAATTACTATCAAAACATATTTGAAGTTCATTATAGTATTTTAAATTTCTAATCATGATCATGAACTGTTTCCAGGCTGTGGTCTGGTCTCTTTAGTAAAATACCTCCATCTCCCTCTGCCCTTCCACCATTCTTCCTCCTGCACTCTCTTCCACTCTCCTCCTCTCACTTGCACACTTGCTGCTATCTGTTCCTCCCCTCTCTTGGTATCCCTTGTGGTCTCTTCCCTGCCCTACCCTACTTCTAATAGTCACAAAATAAAACAAATTAAAATATTCTCATAAAATTGGCTATCTATCCAAAAGCAAATTATGTTCAATTTTATTGAGTTAAATGTGTATTAACAAAATTAAAACTATATGTATTTTTTTATACCAAAGATGTATTCGTTCTTTTAGTTAATACTAAAAAAGATTATACCTGGGAGTATGCCAAAGGTATCGGGTTCGATTCCCGTGTCCAGGTGTCATTTTTCAATTTAAAGAATATATTTAGATGAGACATCTGTAATTATCAAATACAGTAGCTTTGCTATTCCATCCTAAAAAAATATAGCCAGAAAAAAAATGAAGCAATTGCACATTACCCTTTTCATATTAAAATTCCAACAATTCCTAATTGAGAAAATGTATTTATTTTAACAAAAAAAAAACTAAAAAGCTCGAATTAGATACTTTAACAACCATATTGTGAACAAAGGCAAAAAGTTAAATACAAAGAATAATAAACTAAAGGAATATTTTAAAGATATTCACACATTTAGCGGCAAATTTTTAATTTTTATCACTATTCCATTTAATAATTAATTTTTAGCACCTCGTCTTACTGCCCATTTGGGTTTTATGCATATGTACTAATTACACTAATGTGTTAGTGATTGGGAAGGTTTTAATTTAGAATAAGTGCACCCGCATTTGTGTTGAGGGAAAGTGAAAAATCATATATGGAAAACCACCCTCAGCTACCCGACCGAGGTAAAACCCGATCTCCCGATCTTCATCAGTCGAGAGTAGCGTGTTAGACCACCCTTCCACCGAGGAGGACTTACATTTAAATTTGAGTTGATTTGCTACAATTATAGCAAAATTATTTTATTTACTGACTTGATTAGTGTTGGGCTGATCAGCCCTTTGTCCATCAGGTTGACGCCGATCATTGTTTTTTTTTCTAGGGATGGGATCTCAAATCCTTAAGGATATTCGAGGATTTGAGAAAATTACAGATTCAAAACCCTTATAATTTTTTTCCTTTCTTTTCTTCACGTGAAACTGGTTTTAGAGGTCTAATACTGTTTATTGGTGGTTCAGAACCATTTATAATTATAGGTTGAACTTAACAACCAGGCCCTAAACCAGTAATTAAACATTCAACTGAATTTATGAATGTTATAGTGAATGGTTTATAAGAAAAATTATTAATATTTAGTTACTATTTCTTCATCATCATTAAAAAATTTCACCTCTGCGCGTCATCTGGAACATCTTCTTCCGTTCCTGACGATCTCTCCAAACTTCTCCCTCAGCCACGCGTCTCCAGTCCGCTCCTTTAACTTCCATGTCCTTCTGCGCTTGGTCCATCCATCTTGTCCGTGGTCTTCTACCCTTCTCTTTGTTCTGTAAGGCTTTCCTAAGCATTCTGTCCTTCAGTTTCATCATATGACCTAACCAAAGCAACCTTTATCTCTTCAGTGTATCTTCTGATGATATAACTTTTAAACCATCCCTAATTATCTTCTTCCTTCTCCTGTCTCTCCTTGTTATATTCTCAATGCCTCTCAGGAACCTCATCTCTGCTGCCTGCAATCTACTTAGATCTCTCTTCGTCCATGTACAGGTTTCAGAGCCGATTGTCGATATTGGATGATAATATGCCTTATATAACAAAGTTTTGGTCTCTTTTCATATTTACTAGTTATATTTTTTATTTTATAATAGTAATATTATTTCCTCTTATGTTCTTAATTTTTTCCAAGATTTTAGATTCAAGATTCAGGATTGGAAGGTAAATTGGAGATTCCAATTCATATAATAGTGGATTCGACACATCTCTAGTTTTTTTTAATAATATTATAACGACCCAAAATGACACATAAATGTTAATTTGACCATAAAAAGTGTGACCTTCACTTTTGATGTTTTACACTATGTCCATGATAGTTACATTCTTACTTTTGGTGTGCTTTGTATAATAGGTAACCACTTAGTGAATCACACTCTAAATATATATGGTAGATGTGGGAAATTCTTGAAATCTAGCTAATGTGATAGTAAACTAAATTGTAAGAAAAGCCACCTGTAAACTCTTCATTTTACTAATCGCTTGTATCCAAAATTTAGAAATGTAGCACATTCTGTAGGTACTGGTATCGCCAGAGAAGTGTGTCTGGTGATCTAGCATGTTCTCATATCACCCCTCCAGTTACCTTTTAAGGAAAGAATATGCTAGTTGGCTGGCAGTCCCGCGCAAAACCTCCCCTTTGCTTTATGAAGTCACACATGCATCTCGAAATAGACCCAAGCTTCCTGTTATAAACAATGTTCGTCCCAGTCAACAAACGTAAGAGTAACTATTTGAGATATTAAATTATTATCATTACAAATATGCAGATCTATTTATGATACAAATATCTTTTTCGAAGCATATTTATAAAAAAAAACAATAACTTTCAAGCTATATGCAAATATTTATATTTTTTAACTTTTCGAACACACAAGGTAAAGTATTGCGACTGTAAAAAAAAAATCTAACCTGAAATGTTGATGGATGTCGATGTCTCATGACCCCCTAACCCAAAAAAGTGGTCTTTGCAATGCCGTCTGTCTGTGTGTCTGTTTAAAATTAAAACATAGAGTAGTTTAATAAAGGGTGAAAAGAGAAGAAATCGATTTTCTCAAAATCGGCTCTAACGATTTTGATTAAAATTTGTATCTAGGTGTTGATTAAGATTATAAATAAACTGGCTATTTACATTTTCCCATGAAAATGACTTTTAGGGTACTTTACAGAAGCTGAAATTTCTGTATCTCCGCATCTATTTGAGATACTAAATAACTTATTATTGCAAAATTGTAGTACCATTAAAAATAAAAAACCTTTTTATGAATACATATATTTTTATAAAACCAACAGTTTCTGAGATATTGGCAAATATATTATTACAATTTTGTGAGCTTTAGTTGTAAAGAGATACTACTTAAGTCTTAACGCAATAATTCTCCAATGCCATAGAGTAATTAATTATAAGTAAGTCTCTCAAAAGTTTGTTATTTTTCCTTAAACCTCTTAGAAGAAATGCTTGTACAGCAATGATCTATCTCCATTTTAGACTCAATAGTCAATATTTACATTTTTTATTGGTCAACATTTATAAATGAGAGATTTAATAGCAATGCAATGACATGAAGATGTGCAACACCTAATAAAATGTAAAAAAAATCAACTGGAAGTAGAAATTTTAATACAAAGTGTTGACCCTTATGCACCCAATTGATCTTTTGTATTGGTCCAAACATACAACTGAGGACATTATTTTTTTTTAAATAAAATTATAAAATTTTAAATCTGGACTAAAAAAATGTTCTACATATATATAGTACAATTTATGCTTGGGTTTACTAGTGTATATTATTTCGTTTCACATATATTACGAGTTTTGAGTAAATATCTACATTTTTAAACAATAGAACAAGAAAGTCCATGTGGAGTTCCGTACCATTTATTTTATTTGGATCCACTCCATCCACCCCTTCCTTTCTTAACTCAAATTATGTTATCCTCAAACATACTCTTCACTCTCATTACAACTTCTCTCCACTCTAAACTCCTCCATGGAATATATTTTTTTTAAAAAATCCTTATAGCTGGAAACAAAATTTGGTATAATATTTAACTTACTATAGTGACATTGTAACTGAAAGTTATATTTTAATTTGGAGTTTTAGACATACCAACAAATGACTTGGAGGGGGGCCGTCTGAAATCTTCTCTTAGTGACTGCGGTGGGGACTCCAATGTGGATGAGGTGGACCTGAAGTTGGGCGGAACTAGTCAAAGCAACTATGAGGTGGTCAACCATTGCAACAGGGGAGGAGAGATACAGACTGGTGAGCACTGCTTCTTGGATACTTAAGATAGGTCGGCTAGAGCTCGGTTCTCTTGCGTTAAAGAAAGGACCTTAAAAGCTTTCATTCTGTGGTCCTATGTTTTTTATGGTGATTACAGATTTTGTTCTAGCCACTTCCTGTGTCAATTGAACCCCAACATTAGCTACCTTTTTTTTTAATCCTTTGTTAATATTAAAAGTATTAACATTTTCAAGAAGTTTACACTTTTGTTTGTTATTTGAAATGATTGATTATTGAAAGGCTAGTAAACCACATATTCTTCAAGCTTTCACTACCATCGACAGCTTCCTCAGGCATAGGATAAACTTGACTGACTGACTGCAGCCAACAAAGAGCAATACACAGAGAGATTCTGACTCATGAAGCTCATTGTGGCAGTGAAAGCTTGAAGAAATATTTTATCTCCTACTACATTTGTATTCCAATGCAAGTGAACCCTTGTTAAAGTGAGGTGGGCTCTTATCCTTTCAATTTCCTATAATTTAAAATGAGGCTCTAATTATTAATCTCTTTGTTAAAAATGATAATTCACTTAAATCATATTGCTCTCTTATCTCTAGTTTTTCCTCAAGGTAACTGAATATTAATTTTCATCTGTTTCCTCTTTTCATTCAGAAGTAAGGCAAAGTGTTGAAGTGGATCGAAGTGAATTGAAACACTTGCTCACTCAGGCTGTGAAGATAACAAAGAAGTGCCCAGTAGAAATGTTGGTAGAGCTGTATGTGCAACTCAGCAAGGTTGTGGCCAAGTACAGTAACAAGTGGAATAGGACAACACTACCTCAGGTAAAAATGTATTTTATATTCGTACTAAATAATAAGGGTGTGCGAAGGCCACTTTTTAAATGCGAAGTGAAGTCTAAGAGAATCTTGAAACTTGCGAAGAAAAGTCAAAGTCAAAGCTACCTAGGATTTTTGCAGTTATCACTTAACGCTACTTTTAATTTTTAAATTAATTTTATTTCTAGATCTTGTCAGTAACAAGGGCCAAAAAAATTTCCTTACTTGTTAAGGCCCCGATACAGACACCATATCCGTAAGTCCGTGGTCTATAGTCCATAATAAATCGATGCCACAATATCAGATTGCTCAGGTCACAGAGTCCTTATCTGTAAGTCCTTACTCTGTAGAAGTTTCCCAACTTAAATTTTCTACGGACTAGTTTATACGGACTACCAATCACAGCCGAGTAAATATGTGCATGCTCATTGAAATAAAAGAATGAATGGCAGTGAGAGGATCCGTTGCTATGGAAACATAGACAGAATGAAAAGATGGCCACACATGGAGCTATTTCAGAAACATTTTTCTAAAAATCTAAACACCCTGGAAAGAACGGCTTCTAGGAAATGTTTTCTGAGAAATACCAAGTTCTCAGAAGTATTGGCTTTGCTTTTGTAGGTTCAACACTCCTATTATAAAAAATATTAAACGTGTTTTTTTTATCCAAAATACTAGTACATCCGTTATGTATTTTCAGGCTATTGCACACACTTATTTTTTTTTTGTTTGATAGTTAAACTCGAGTTATAAATATATTTCTTGTGATTGTACTTAACCTACATTTTAGTATATACTGGAAGTTTTCTCAACAACGTTGTTTTTGGTTAATTTAATTATTATATTATGATCATCTAACTGCTTGACGCCCGCTCCTTGCTTGGACGATTTTCTTTCGAATCTTTTATTGGATGCAGTTTCTTGCTATCTCATTGGTTGAAACGGTCACGTGATTAAGGTTACTACCCTGTAATTGCGAGTAGAATTTCTTATGGACCAGGAACACGGACTACGGACCTACGGATATGGAATCTGTGTTGAGGCCTTTACCTAAGGACTATATTAATAATTAATGCACACAGGCTTAATGATAAGCTTAGTAACTTATCAGTTAAGTTTTAATTTTTACTTACATCTTGGAGTTTATAACATTATTTTGCAAACTTTACATATGCATCTGCATTTCTCTGATAATATTTATAAATTACATTCCGTTTTCGTTTCTTACTTTCCGTATCAGCCATTTTGAATAATAATGAAAATGCGAAGAAGCTATGAAAAACTTCTGTGTCAAAATGCACTTGTAAATTTGTCACAGATAATTCCAAAGCAATAGAATATTAAGGACCAAACATTAGACGCAAGCTGCGATGATAGCACAACTAAAGCGCTTTCTCTGCTTCATACCAGTGACCATGGTGTTATTTCTTTATAGGTATTTTTATTTTGTACAAAATTCTGTTGGCGATGGTGAATATAATATATTAACATTTACTTACTCGTTGATCCATGCTTACGTTGTGTTAGTTAAATTACTAGTCAGTGTTAACATTCTGCATAGTAACGATTTTAAAATTATTAAATATTGAGAAATGTAATATTTATATAAAATTAAATTGTTTGATAATTTATCAAAGTTTTATCCTTCCTTCGAATTTTTCGAATATGCTGAAGGTTATTGTAGATGTCAAAGTCGAAGCCAAAGGAGATTTGACCTTTGACTTCGACTTTTCGAATCTTCTCACACTATTACTAAATAACCTTCTTAATTTATCTTTTTATTGTAATTTTTTTTATGTGTATATAACACACACACACACACACACTTTATTCTAGTCTTTTTGAGAAAATGCTCTATTCAGCCCACTTTACGTTTAAAATAATTAAGTGGGCTAACCCTGTAAAGATATATAGGTTAGACCTTGATAGAAACAAATAAACCCCTCTCTTAATTACCTGATACATTCTTTATTGGGTGACTTACTGGTGTCTTCCTTACTTGATGTCAATATCTGTGATTCAAGCCAGACTTTCAAAGCTGGTTTAGCAGTACTTAACCTATTGCTTTTGATTCTTACAGGATCTTGAAAAGGAAATACTTAGATTTCAACAATACAGCAATGCCAACCGTTCCACTGCCAATCAATTTGATTTATAGACAAAAGAGTTGTATTTTTAAATACTTTTAAAATGCTCAAGAAGACTTGCCTGCCATTGTCATTTTTTTTAAAATTGTTTCTTTTAGTTTGTGTAGTTATTTTTTAAATATAAAATTGTCAGTATTATACACTTTTAGCTAAATAATTATTTAATCTAATGAGGGAATGATTTATTTGTAAATTAATGTGTTTGGCAAAAAAAAGTTACCATTGTGAAAGTTTAATAGAATCTCAATTAACATGCAACACTAAATTTCCTTTTAAAGTACATAATACATGAAAGGGCTCAGGTAGGTAGCAACAACTGTCATATGAACATTAGAAGCTCTACCAGCTTCCATTTATAATATTAAGTTAATTTCAATATTTTCTTTAAATAGAATTAATACATTACTTCAGAGATAGTTATATAAGAAAAACCTCTTTTTTGCTTTAATAGGTAATAGTATTTAATTTGGATGAAGGTACAGGAAAGGTTGATAGTAACCTTCTTCCAAATATAATACATATACAATAAAGAGGATAGTTTTGTCTATAAATACAAAACACATTCATAAATAAAACCAATAATATAGATCTAATCAATTTTATTTCTATCTTGCATGCTTTCATTAAATTATATGATGATTGGGATTCTATGATTTAGACTTTTGTATAGCCTCAATTGGAATAGCAATTTGTTAACTATATTTAATGCTTTTCCAATTTGGGAGGGTAAGGATGTCCAATGAATAAAAATGTCTGCTTCTATCTTAATATTTTTGTTTCACTTGTCTGATAGCTGTATTTTTAAATATCCAAAAACTCGCTTACAACATGCACTCGTCATTAAGTAACCTCCTCCACTACCCTAGTAGCCTCATTCCTTTTTTCGAACCAAATATCTACTTAGGCACCTTCTTTCGAACACCCTAAATTTATTTTTGTCACTTAAGGTACGAAACCAAGTCTCACACACATAGAGAACAGCTGGTAAAATAAATGTTTTGTATATTCTGAGGTTTACATTCCTTGAAAGCAGGTGATATGTAAACAACTTTCCAAATAATCTATTAGCAACATAATTCCAAATAGTTAGATGATATTTGTCCTAATATTTTAAGGCTAAAGGTAATCCTTGTACAGATTAATTGTACATGAATAGTGAAGATTCACTTTCTTGTGCAATATTGTTATTGGTTGCTGGTCGCTTTAATATTGATGAGTGCTCATAGTAGCATTTAATTTCATCACATAGATTGCCTTAAAATATGTTCAGCACAAGACAAACCCTGGATAGCTCGGCAGTAGTACTTTGGCATGCTAAGCCAAGGCTCCTGGGTTCAATTCTCGTGTCCGGTGATATTTTTCAAATATACAAATTTAATAATTTTCGATAGACTCAACAATCTTATTAGACTGCCATCTTCTTAATGTGTAGGTCCACAAGTGTAAAAAGTAAGCATACCTTTAAAATCAGATTTTTATTTACAATATAGATTATTAAATTTAAATACTTGATCAAAATAGGGCTTTTAGAGTTGTGTTAATTAGTACAAAATAAAATCTCTTCTTTTATACACCTTGGTTTATGTTGATAAAGTCATTTCTTAATTGTACTTAAAAATAAGTTCTAGATTATTTACGATTGAATTGTCAAAATCATTGGGCATTCTTGCCATGATTGAAGATCATGGCACCAGGCCTTTTAGAAATAATCTTAATTTAGTTGATAGCGATAATGTTAATTCACATGTTTTGTATGGATAGATTTCTTTACTTTTGGTATATTTGTCATCTTCAACAAAACTATTTTTCAGTGGGAATGTTTTTTAATACATATGAATACATGTATGTGTGATGGAAGGTGTTGATGTTGTGATGGTATTTTACTGAAACAAAGGTAATAATATAAGTATAGCTAAAGTGATTGAATTTTAACCATTAAATGTAAATATTTATAATTTTATATTTGTAGTTCTGAGGTGTGATGCAAAAAAAAAAAATTAATCAGATGTATATTAACATTAATTAATGAAATGTACAATACATTTAATATGATGTTTATAGTTTTAGTGCGCTATATAGAGATGTTACTTTATATGCAATTTAAATTTGGTATCATTTGAAGAATCAATATTTTTTAGGTTTATTGCTTGTAAAAACTGTAGAGGAGAGATCCACTTGGTTCACAATATTTTCTTCATTAGAGTTTATTTTAGTTTTGGTGCATTGAAGCTTGGATATGGAGGAAGACTTAACCCTTTTAGTGCCACGCCTATTCCAGAATTCATGGGCAAAAAGTGCCAGAGGCCTGTTTGGTTTTGTGTGCAAAGAATGCCACCGCTATTTCCTCATTTTTGTAAGGGTTTGCAAGAAAATTTACCAAACCTTATTTATGAAGCGATTATTTTGATTTTTCTATCATTTTAATCTGTATGTACTGTTCTTTGATAGTAATAAATTAAAACTTTTTTTTTCCAAAACTAATGCTATATTCACACATACACATTTCAATATTGTTTTGTTGTAGTGCATTTAGTTATACAAGAAAATAAAGTTTTGAATATATATGATTATAGATAGTAATTACATAAATTTTATTTGATATGGGCCGTTATTGCTCACATTACAGCAAGATTTATTATATTGATTACTTCATGAATAAATATTCAGGCCTACACATAATGAATGCATTTTTCAAGAAACCATTTATAATGAATAATTTCATATATAAAAAAATATACAATATAAATTTATTAACTATTTACAGTTGTTTTTTGTTGCCAGCCTTATATAAAATAGAGGGAAATGTTCTCTCTCCAGTAATATATGACACTACTACACTATCTATCAGATAAAGCGAGAACTAGCTCAAATCTGGAGAGCCAACCTCATCGGCTTGTGGCACTAAAATGGTTGACATGTTTTTAAAATAGCGTTTCCTACCCTTTTATTAAATTTTACCTTTAACATCATTTAAATTAATATATTGAATATTGACATTGTTGTAGTAGGCGCTATATAATTTAATTAGCAACATAATTGAAAGACAATTTATTATTTTATTTTGATATCTCTTCAAGAAAAATTTCCTTTCACTTTTTGCGATATTTGGAAGAAGGTATACCATTCCTGTTCATTTTTCCAAAAACACCAACAACTTCAACAAACAGAATGTAAATAATATGTGTGCTACTAAATTCTAACTCCTGGTTTAAACCTTTAATACATTCTTTTAAAATATACTTTTATTATTAGCATAATTTGATTAATCTCATTATTTCCTCCCTCCTCACCCCCTCTTTTTTTCTTTGTTTTTTAAAATAAATATTTCCATATAAAAAATAAAACCAAGTTTATTTGTTTCTCAAGGCTTAGACTACCGGGCCTTTCATGTTGGCTACCTTCCCCATAATTTACATAACATAATATTAAAGGGTTTATACACTACTCTCATACATTTCTAAGTCATTGGACAGCTACTAATTTATATTCCTAATCATAACTGCATAAAAAACACTTAAGAAACTCATCTGCAAGAGTTTACTTGAATCTATCAATATTTAATAATCATATAGCAGTTAAAATCGCAAAAAGAAAACTATTCTCCTTTGATTTTTTATTTAAGGGATCAGAGATCTCCAACTTTTTTATTTTAATCTAGCTCGGTTTTAATACGTTCCAGTTTAGTTTTAATCCCTTTTTTAAATCAGACCCATAGTGAAAATATTAGTCTTCGAGGACTGTTGCTTTTGCATTTTTGCAACAACCTATAATGTTCTAAATAATAATTAAAAACACATACTTTTAAAAATAATACATATTATTTTGATGCAAAATAATTTAATAAATATTAGAATTATATTGTATTTTTGTATATTTTTTAAAAAAATTACAATAATAGTTTTTTTAAATTTAGTATTGCGTCTTACTACCCGTTCAGGTACAATAACGTTAAACTGTTACAAAAACATAGCTTATTATTAGAAGGGAAAAAAATTACATAGTAATTGATAAATAGAAAACTATATTACCTAAAACTTTGTAACTTAATATACAGAATATCTAACAATCATAAAATAGTTTTTAATTAGGATGTATTTTGAAAAGAAAAAACATCACAAACAAAATTATTTAAAAAAGTTATTTCATTTTTGTTGAAAAAATACTTTTCTTCCTTAAGTTCCTTCAATTAGTATTTTTATGTATAATAGCGACCACACGTGAGTAATAACTACAGCAAACTAAACCAATGTGAAATAAATTTCAAACACATGATAGAACTTGCATGAACTATGCAATGTAAACATACGGCAACATTGAGCCAGATGAATTTCATAACGACTGGCACTGTTGTGTATTTACAACATTCCTGCCTGGTGCCAGTTAAAACTCCCATATACTAGAAAATAAACATTTTCTTTTAAATGTTTAATGACATCATACTAGGCAGCAGGAACTAATTGAGGAATACTTGGAAGGGATCCTACCTAATTACCTTTAATTTTCAAAAAGATTACAGCTGTTGTGAAAATGAAAAAGCACCAGTCACAGAAGGCTAATTGGCAAAATATATATTTTAGAGTTGGTAACCTAAAGATTAATTATGATTCAATCATATCCTCTCATTCCCCTCCCTTCCCCCAACTGCAAGTTTCACCAACCATATCCAAACAAAGAGACATTACAAGGTAAACCAATAGAACTGGTTGAGTTCATAAATCTTTAGTGTATATATATATATATATATATATATCTCTTAGCTCTAATCTCAAAATAATCCCTCGGGGTACTTGTTGATCTCTTATAGTTATAAACCATATAACATTAATGAACCAAGGAAAATCTCCAATGTTATATTTTTACAATAAATAAACATTTTAATATGTTTTGGTATAAAATCCATGAATTTACTTGATCTCTTAGACATATACTTTTTTTTTTGTCTTAGATTAAAACATTTGGAAATGGCTAGGAACTTTTAGCTTTAGAATGTCAAGCTTACTCTTCCAGATGTTCACTCCTCTTCACATAGATTATAACACACTACACATGCTCAGTTTCTTTAAGCTTTCATTACCATAAGAGACAATATAATAAACAATGTTGGTTGTCGATCCTATTTGTTTTCGCTCTAGCATAGTGACATTGAGAGTTTGAAGAAAATTACTAACATTTGTATTTTATATTTCAATTAGGGATGGGACCCTCCACTCTTCAAATGTCTTTGTAAACTTTTAATAAAGAAACTCTTTCCAATAAATTAACCTGAAACACCTGACATGATAATAATTATTAATAACTATAGGTTTGTTAAGAGTGGCAATGCTATCTTTTACCCCTTTACATGACCGTTTCTGTGGCTTATGTGCAGCTCAAGGTCATAGTTCATACACAATCATTTGTGTAGCAACACACCTTTAAAAACTATGTCTGTAATAGTTTATAATACATATTATCAGGAAAATCGGGAATTATACTCGAATTTTGCCGTCTTTGCAGGTGAGGACTACTCTAAATAGCTTCTAGGGCCATGCAAATTTTAAAAATTTGCACGGGAATGGACCACTCAAAATAGCTTCAAGGGAAATCTAAAATTTAGAAATTTTTCTTGTTGAAGACTACTTCAATTATCTACGAGAGTTGTTTAATTTTCAAACTTTTCTGGGGTTGACTTCCCGCACCCACTTTGATCTGGGGACAGTTTTCCCATTCCCTTTCTACGTAAATAAAGTTCCGCCACCTATGGGTTTAACACATTTATGTAAATTCTTTTATTTAACTTTCCTACTCCACTTGTGGCTGAGCACACATCACAAGTGGAAGAAGATCTTATGATCCAGACCTTTAAAAAGTATAATTAGGTTGTTGGGTAATTAATTATGTGGCTGTACTTTCTTTTTTAAGAGGAAATGGAGGGGCCCTATCTTGGTTTGCTTGCTGCATAGTTTCTCAACCTGAGATGATTAGGATTTACATTCATAACAAAGACACATCTTGAAGTAATATAAAGTGTTTTAAATTTTAATATAATATGAATTATTGCCTAATGTTTTGGAACTATATAAGAGTGCAGAAACACTGCACAAAAATGTAAGGTAAGTGATAGAGAAGGCAGCTAAGCTAAAAAGTTAGTTGTTTTAGGCCAAGATAGGGTTAGACCTACCTCTCTCAATTTATTCTTACTCTTTTCACACTTCCACAGCTACACACACAAAACACAAAGAAATTTACAATATGGAACTACTTGCTTGAAAAATTTGTAACAGAATGATTATTTTTTAAATTCTTCAAGCATGTAGCTCCATGTAATATCTTTCATTGTGTTTTATTGTCTTTCTTTATTTGAAAAAGGAATGGAAAAAGGAAAAAGGAAATATGAAGAAGTGGGAAGTGTAAAAAGTGTAAGAAGAAAGGAAGAGAGAAATTTGTTTGTTCCTCTCTAGGCCTAAACTATCTTGCCTTTCAGTTTGGCTTTCTTCGGTATCAATTACTCTACATTATTGTACAGTGTTTCTACACTCTTATTATACATAAAGTGTTTTAAGAAATAATTGAGGTTGTAGGTGGTATGAATTGACACTTCATTATTCTACTAACTTAGTCCTTGGGTAGGAATGATTAACAACATTTTCATTCAGAATCGTTTGTTCAAACGCTCATAATCGGAGGGAAAGTCTTGTTCAAAATTCAATATTTTTTATTTATTTTTTAGAAGGAAAATCGAGAGCTATGCTGGAATGTTGTTTTAGAGTTTGAAGGGCTGCTCATAATATTAATTAATATAATATTTAGAAGATTTTTTATGTTTCCTACAAACACTTTCCATGCTTCCTTACATTAACCTTTACACGTTTGTTCAGTTTTTTTCGAGATGCATTCCATGCAAGTTTCATTATGTGTGCTATACTTAATGTTCTAGGAACATGAACTTCTGTGAAGATGAGCTAGACATGTTCTCATATTTTTAATGACTTAGCCTAAGACTACTTAATTATTAATTTTAAGAAAACCACCTTTTACTTTACATTTTATTTATAGAAGAAGGTAGGTATAGAAAAGGGGACTAGTCCAGGTGAAGCTTTGTTCCTCCTTTCATTGTAAAATGCAGATTGCGTTTGTCCTTTTATTTGCTCTCCTGTATAGTTCTTTCATGAATACAATAAGTTTAAATTAATTATCTGTATTTATTATAAACTTAATCTAATTAAAATGATGAATTCCTAGTTTTAGGCGGTAAAAAAGTTTAGCTCTCATTGTATCAGTCCTTCAAATACAGCCAACTCTTTATTATTTGAGATATGGAACTGCACATGTTTAGTCAATATACAGAAAGTGTTGTATCTTTGAGTCTTGGCTCAGTTGTATTGCATGAAATAACTTGAGCTCATTAAAGTGCACCCAAAGATTACTTAAATTTTTATCTAAAGAAAATTTCAAGTCCTAGGAGGATGAGTCACATAGTTTATGATGTAATTTTTAGGTACATAATTTTATAAATGGAATTTATTCCTCTCATTCTTTTTTTATAACTTCCATAACATACATGCCATACTAAGCAAGTGTAAAATATTATCTATATAGTGGATGAATAATTGAAAGTTGGCTGTATTTTCAAAGCATGTGTGCTGTGATGGTACATTTTAACTTTTCTTGTCTTCCTTTTTTTTTATGTGTGCTTCACCTAATTGTTGTAAAAAAAAATACCGAGTTTTCATCTATCATGAAGTTGAAATTGTTTGAGGGAAATTATTATTTTTTAAATTATAGATTTAGTAATCAAGTTTGTCACCCTGCCAGTTAGGTATTTGTTTTTTCCTTTAAAACTCTGTTCAAACCAATTCTGTAAGATTATTTTTTGTTTTACCAGAGCCAAAAAGTTTGGTAATTTTACTAAGGTGTCTAGATTGATCTGATACTTTGATTCAACTTTGAAGAAGGGTTGTCTAGTTTATATGTAACTGTGAGGTGGCCACAGTCATTGTGGAAAATTAGGGAAATATAAAGGAATTTTGTAATCTGTGATGATAAATTTTATATTTTGTTGTCTAAGGAGGTGAAACACATTTATTGCATACTATTTTAATACTGTGTTTAGTTATTTTTGAGTGTATTCAAAAAATACTTCTTTATAACAAGAGGTTTTTTAACATCATTATAATTTTCTATACATATATTTTTTCTTTTCTCTGTGGCCACTTTGAATTTTCTCAAATAAATTGTTGACTCAGTTCACTCATGAAATTAGATGGAGTGTAGTAATGGTGAGCTAAGATATTGGTTCATTTCTTTATCTTAAATGCAAGGGTAAGCAATTTTTACAATGGGTATTTTCTAGAAAATAAATCCAAAACTTAAAAAAGTCCTTAATGTCAATTTCAACTCTTCACTGTCATCAACTTTCAAACCTTGCTAAAGTTCAAGCATGTACATACATAAAGTACTCTACTTTGCAACGAATTAATTATTTGTTAACTCTTCATGTATAGTAAAACACCTGGTCATTTCTATGGAAACAGATTTTACATGTTACCTCTTCCAACTGTGGTTAGTCATAAGTTAACATATACATGGTATTTAATTTATACTCATTAACAAAATATATAACTGGTTATGAAACTTGATTGCGTCTAATTGTTTTTTAAAAAATGTTTAAAAACTGCACACAATATTAATTTTTATTTTTCATCATGTATTCACACCGAAATTAAAGCTCTTCAAAAATAGATAGTAATCAAAGTATTTATAAAATATTAGGATTCTACCTATTAAAAGAAACATTTTCTTGTCTGATGGTTAAACATAATTTGGTCTGTAGCGGTTTTTCGCAAGACATCTATATTGGTTTCACAATATTTTCTAAAAAAAAATGGTACAGCTTATAATATACATTTATAATTTTAATATTTAAAACATGTTTATAATATTTAAAAAAATCATCATGTTTATAATATTTTTTAAAAAAAATCATCAGAGTAATAAGTTTATCTTCTCTTGTTGAGATTCATTAGTACATTTTCCCTTGTGCTCTTTTTATATCTTTTTAGTCATGAGGCTTATTTAGTTACATATTTATTTTAAGTCTGAAATTGAAACCTATATAAAAAATTGTTGCTAAGTGTGTTATATATAAATATAGAATTCAAATTATAAACTTAATTTGACTATAATTTTTAAAAAGAAGTAAGGCTCATAATAAACACAACTTTAATATGTGTTAAGGCTTGTTCATTTAAAAAAAAAGTGCACGTTACCAAAGACTAAACAGTCCTTATTTCATCCTTTTCTTTCCCCCTTGTGTTACCAAAGTTTTTTTTTTTCCTTGTGTAATTTATATAAGCACTAAGTTGCCATTACTCAAAAATGGATAGTTAACATTAAGAGAGGTAGAGAGAACACTAAAAAACGCACAAACACATTTTTAAGGACAAACTTTCACTGTCACAGACAGCTTCATCAGGTCATGAGAGTAGATTAATACTAGTCCTACTGTGTCGAAGGTGGCTGCATTATCTGATAGCTAGTGATCTTAATTGATCACATATATGTAGCTGATGATTTATGCATGTCATTTACAGACTCTGCCTTAAAATATGAGTGAAGAATAGTTTAGTGGTTAGAGCATTGGCGTACTAATTCAATGTTACCATGTTCAATTCCCATTTCCAGGTGTCATTTTTCAATTTAAAAATTATTATATTTAGATGTGGCTAAAACCATAACTAGAAAATAGAATTGCTTGGCTATTTAATCCATCAAAATACATTTCAGTTTATATAGTTAAGACAAATCTGATGAATAATTGCTGATAAAATCTTAATAGTTATATTACAAGTTGTTTAGGAAACGTTAATAGATATGTGAAATAAATACTTAATGATTAAAAACTAGGAAATTTGTATAAAAACATTCTATAATGTTGTAGTTAGGGGGGCTAACCTACGAGGGTGAATACACTTATTTCTTAATTCCCTTTTCATGCTTCCATTTCTTCATTAGTCTTGTTCATATGGTTACAAATCACCTATTTTTCATATATTTATGTTTTAAAATATGATGGAAAGTGTTTGAAAATCTAAACTACACAAACATTGCTGTGAACAGAAATTGTGAGAGAAGTGTACTAGCATTAATTTAGGCTTTTTATACTTTCGTTTTATATGGAAGAGGGTACATAAAAGATGGATACATAATCAAATTTGAAAGGAGTATGAAATAAAAATGTAGGCCTCAAAAGTTCACAGTTAAAAAACAAAACAAATGAGTTATTTTTGGGGCGCATCAAACCCTTTCTTCAGCTGTAAAGTGTGTTCCTACATTCTTCTGATGAATGTGTTGGCATTGCCCTTCTTTTCTGCTTTCACTGTTTATTAAAGTTAGCCATGCTTTTCTTTGTTTGCTGGATATTGTTTTTGTATAAGTTCTTTCCTTAATCTTCTCCTATACATACACTTAGATCAGAAGGTAAATGTTTTCCTTAGTGGTTATATATTCACCTTATAAGTTAT
The DNA here is from genome assembly GCA_902155825.1 of Timema genevievae. Classification (NCBI taxonomy): domain Eukaryota; kingdom Metazoa; phylum Arthropoda; class Insecta; order Phasmatodea; family Timematidae; genus Timema; species Timema genevievae. Next base: position 41,868 of record CABFWO010004187.1, on the reverse strand, counting down.
ATATTTTCTCAAAATCATTTTGAAACCACAACATTAAAAACACTATTTGCACTTGAATTATAAACATCATCTTATGTATAGTTTTATTTAAACTCCAGTACATCACTTGTTTTTTAAGTTTGGTTTTTTATTTTAAAATTAATAATGCCTTGACAGAATATTTATAGTGTATACTCCATTCACGGTAGGAATTACTCTCTGAAAGGTCATTTTTCTTACCAATATCCTACTATATAATAGCTTTTTGGTAGGGAAAAAGGCCTTTCAGAAAACAATTCCTACGGTGAACAGACTTTAGCTTAATTTAATTATAGTAAAAAATTACAAGACTCAAGCATAGGAACTGTGCAGTAGCAACCAATTTTCTTCTAGAGTCATCGGTGTACATTTTTAGTTGTTTTATTTTTCCTCTTGTGAAAGTGATTCTCTTTTATTGGTTTTGGTACCTTCATCCTTGAATATATTTAACTGTGGGGAGACAACAAAACCCCAGAGGTATAGCTTTATATCACTTAATGAAATGACATAGTGTAAATTGAGACGCCACACAACACTTGGTACCTTGTTCTTTGACCAGAATCTGATTATATAAGCTATACAAAATGTATCTCTCTGATTTGTACCAAATAATCTCCTGGCTACGGTCCAAATGAATCTCCCAATTGGTATACTATCCAACAAAAGTGAGACTAGCAGATCACACAACTGTTTCCAGTCTGTGGCGAGGTCAATTTTAGTAAAATGCCTCCATCTTCCTCTAACTTGCACACATTATGTTTTCTGCTTCGCCCATCTCTTGGTTGGTCTCCACATGACTTGATGTGTGTAAATAAGAGTATTTTCTGTAACCATCTGATAATACATTTCTTAGGAGATGAGGAAAGAAAGAGTAATGGAATCAAAACCAAAATGTCTTGCATAACAAAAGAGGGACATAAATCACACTTAACACCAAGGTTGACTCCTGTTACTGATCTTGTTTGAACTAGGTTTTGTTTTGTCTTAAAATTACTTGGTCATTCCCAAATACATGTTAAAATAATATCAAAGGAAGAAAGAAAAACTATTAAATAATGCACAGTAAGAAATGAACCTATAATACATAATCCAAATAATATTTTTGTAATAAACGATACTTCTCACCCATACCATCTAAGTTGAATGGGGTAGTAAGTGTTAGCTGGGGCAAGGAAATAGGTATGGTTTATTTCTACTGCTGTTAGACATCCTTAAAATTCACTTTTTATTAAAAATATCGATGTATATTATAACCTGACCAGTATCAAACCTTTGTAGCAGTTAACATTTAAATACATTTAAATTTCTGTTTAATGATCATTTTATAGCTTAATCATACTGCTAATGCTTATATTCAGCTTTGACACTGAAAACAATGTATATCATATGATGTAATTCCACTTTTTCAAGGCTGTGTGTGAATTTACAGGACTGCTCTGTGTGTCTTAATTATTTGTATAGCTCTGGCTAGTTAGCTACATCCAAAATATGCATCAAATTAATATACTTTTTGTTCAGCTGATTCTTAAATATAATGTTTTGTATCACTTATTAGTTACTATGCACTTAATCGGTTTCTGGAAGTAGTTGCTTAAATCTCTTGTCAAAATATCAGAAACCTGATTCAGGCATTATCTGGTCATGGCTCCCTTTCAACATTGGGGGCCCCTAGTCAGAACTTTTCTTCAGAGACAGAGTAAGAGATGAGGGAGGATGAATTACTTAGTAATATATATATAGTTTTTAAAATGGGCCGCTCATATCTATTTCCCAACTCTAGGCCCTCACCTTGTTTGAAACAAAGCCAAATTCAATAGAGTAGAACTTTGATAGTCCAAAGGTTTGGTAATCCCAATGCACCTTCAGTAAAATAGGCAAATACAGATGTATGAAATGTAGAAAACAGGAAGCAACACTATTTAAAACAAGTGTTTTTGCAAGCAAAGCACGAGAGCCCACTGTGACATCTACAATCGGCATGTCACTTATATATCTATTTGCATATCTTTTTAGGTCTGAATCCTCCACATTGGTGTAAAAAAAATATTATTGTACTGTACCTTATTATATTGTATTCTTTTTGTCTTGTTTATAAAATAAAATACATACTTGCTAATTGAACCATCCCCAGTCTCAATAAGTTTGGATTATCAAGGTTCTACTGTATAGTTTATGTTTAGAGAACACTTATATTGAATATATTTATGCATTTAATATAGGCCTATATTACAAAACTAAGAAATTTATTTATCACAACATAATAACAATATTTTTGACATATGAACATTTTATTGTAATTCGCAAGATTATAAAAATCTAAAAAAATAAATAAATTTTATAATGCATGTAAAATGAATTTGAAAGTTTAAAGTTACACACACCCCTGATAATAGGAAATAATCTATATGGTTCTTAGAATTGGTGCCACAAAGATGTCACTGCAGTTTGGTGCTATTGAGTGCTTCCTTATAATTTAGTTATTTGTTGATAGAATAATTTTCACTGATAAAAATAATTGTATAATTCCAATACAGTCAAACTCAATAGTGAACAATTTGTGACTTTCACCATTTTGTATTCATTAATAAATGAAACACTTAAAATAGGATAGACCTACACACTTCAGAAAATGATATGCCTTGAAGTTCACAATTAAAACTCATGTAACTTACCCTGAAAATTTCATAATTATGTGTTGTGTTTTAATTGTGAACTTCAAGGCCAACAATTCTATGGAGTGTAGGCCTTGCTCTTCTATCCTCTTTTTATTGTTTAGTTTATTACTGCCGTTTGGCGCCATTTTTTGTTTGTATTCATCAATAAGTGAGAGATTATGTCACTGCCAAGGTATTTCACCATCTGATGTTAACCTGTCTTTATTTTTAATTTTAATTTTTGTAAAGTAATATTGTACATTTTTTAAATCTAAGTAAAATAATTAAATACACAATAATTTATGAATTATAGTTTATAAATTGACTTGATTTTTTTTTATCTATCCCTGCATGTACACTTTGTTGAGGTTGTAAGGTCAGCCCTTGCTGTATGCTATAATTCATATAAGATTGATTGCAAAGCTTTTGACCAAGGATGGGGTTGGAGAAGGCCTTAATTACATAAATTAATTATTGACTGTTAGGAGGGGCTCTACATATATATTTTAATGAAGTCTGGGATATCCAAATGGTTTGATTTAATAAACTAACTTATGATTGTATATGTTTTAAATATATATTATGATCTTAGCATTTTGCAGGGAAGTCCCTTTCAGTTTGTAGGCATCCAATAAGAAGGGATTTTGTGAAATTCAACCCCTAAAAGGGTGAAAAAGGGAGTTGAAAAGATAGGCTTTTTCCTAAACCATTTAAGCTAGAAACATGAAATTTGGCTTGAGTGTTTTTTTGTTTTGTTTTTTATCAAAATTGAAGGAACAAGTATTCGACGAATTTTAGATATTAGCGTCCTAAGGTGTGAAAACGGGGGTAAACACTTTATTGATAACCATGCATATCTCTGAAACCATTTAAGATAGAAACTTGAGACTAGTGGAAAATATTCTTCTTAACAAATAAAGAAATATGTGTTTGACGGTTTTTCGAAAAATCACCCAAGCGGGTGAATGGGGAAGTGGTGGGTTTTTTCGAGTTGAGCTATATCTCTGAAACCACTTAAGCTATAAATGTGAAACTTGGGGAAAATACTCTTCTTAAAAAAAACAAAGAAATATGTGGTCAACGGTTTTTTGAAAAAAAAAATAACCAAACGGGGAGGGGATATGTTTTTCGAAAAATCGCTAAATTTTTGAACCTGCTTAATCTACAAACGTGAAACTCGGGAAATATACTCTTCTTAAAAATAAATAAGTGTTCAAAGATTCTTCTAAAAAAACTACCTAAATGATTAATGGGGAGGGGGTGCAATTTTCGAGTCGAGTTATCTCTTTAGCCTGTAAACGTAGGGATGTGAAATTTAGCAAGAATATTCACAGCTACAATGTGATAATAAACTGATAGCTAAAAAAAGTGTGTTGGGAAAAGGGGGTTGGGGGTTTTCAACATTTACTAAACTAATACAAACAATTTATATGAGCGGACATCTCAATTAATTCTCTGTGTGGTCTATAACTGCGATTCGACATTCAGGCACTAAACATAATTATATAAATGAACATCTGACAAAGAAGTCGCTAAATAACATCTCAAAAAATTAACAAAAAAAGGGGGGGGTGAGATGAAAAACGACTGAGGCAATTGTTAAGAAAAGCAGCTTGAAGAGCCAGAGATAGAAAATTATGACATTGTGACAGAGAAATAATATTGCATGCAGAATTAAGTATCACGTCATTGTTCGAAGGCAGCAAGCGAGTGTTCAATTTTGAACCTTTCGGCTGTTGCACATTCTGAACCTGCCAGGAACATAAGTCGCATGGCCTGTAAAGGAATATAGCGTTGATTTTTCTTTGTGAGCTACAGGCAGCCGCTAGCTCTTATCCTCATGGTGTGAGGGTGAATACAGTGAAATGGGTGAAACCTTTGAATAATGCTACAATAAAATACAACATATTATAGATTAGTACCCGGTGAGTGTTATAATAGTGATTATTAGTGATCTCACTGTGACTTAGGGTTTTGGAAAGGGTTTTTTTTTGGGTTGGGGGGGGGTTTGGATTGGGGGGTGGGGTTCAGAATATGTATGATTATTTTTTTTCCTCGAGGATTGGAATATGCTTTGTAAGGATTTTTTTTCCTTAGGAATATTATTTGATGGGTCTGCCCTTCTCTCCTGTATCAGCAGCTGCAGCAAGAACTTAATCTTGGTGTGAAGAACAGTCCTGCTTACCCAGGGGTTTCATTGGGGACAAAGTTTGGTCGCACTTAGATGAGTGATTTGTGTATGAGTTGGTAGAGGGGGGAGGAGTTTGGATGAGGTCGGCAGACTGTTCTACTGGCTTAGTTGCTCATTTGTATACAATATTTCCTAGCTAGGAATCCAGGTCTTATGTATTTTTTTCCATTTAGGATTATTAACTAGTTCTTTTTAAATATTTTGTTTGATTTTCTTGATTTTTAATAGTTTTTTATAATAGTTATATTATTTTTTATATTATTATTATAGGTTTTATTAATTTAACTACACTTGTAGCAACTAAGCCAGTCTAGGTCATTTGTAGGGTCGTGGCGTCCAAGGTCCTATTTTGTGTGCGTACATGTGTACATCGACACAAAGTTTAGTCTATGGTCGAGAGCAGAAACTCTTCAAACTAGTATTAAAAGTACATTCTTCTACATAGGAGCGTCTGCCTCAACAAGGTGGCAAAATAAAGAGAAAGCAAATATTAATTCAAAGTTAGGCAACAATATAATATATCTATCTAGCCTCGTGACTACTAGACATAGACTTGAAAAACATAATATACAGTAATTATAGTTAAATAATTGTTTACGATATCAAATTCTGGTAGGTCCTAATTTAAAGAGTTACTAAAATGGTAGTGAAATGAGCTGGCTAGCAAGAGTTAACTCCATTGAGAGTTATGAAACACAAAGATTAAACTCCTAGAAGAAGAACTATCATTTTACAAATAGTAAACGGCAAGCTACCAGGAGTCTAGGCTGTAAAGATACTATGGCCGGTCTATTCCTAATTAGTACTTCCTGGATATTCAATAGTATGTTTATACTTCAACCCAATCTTGGGCACACAATAACTAGTTCACGAGAACGGGATTGTGATCCCAGTCTAGCTCATCTAGAAACTTCAGCATCAATCGCCATCTGATCTCTCTGGTGACAACGAAGTCGAGGTCGTCCTGGAAACCAAGGGGGTTGTAAGGGAGGTGGGTTGAGGTGGGAGGACCGGAGGCCACCAATGTGTGTAGATCTACGACGTCTTGAAGCAATCCTCCACGAGCGCACATAATCCTAGAGCCCCACGAAGGGTGCTTAGCGTTGAAGCCACCACCGATTAAAACAGACGTGGTACCGATACCGACGGTAAGAAGGGAGGTAGATGGAAACGAGACGCACTGGCCCTGTAGAGGTCACCAGTTGGATAGCCGATACTTCCATATAATGAAGGGAAGGAGGTGAGATGGCGTGATGTTTGAAGCCCCTTCGGACCAGGATGACCATCCCACCCCTGCTCATATTCCCCGCTGGGTCACTCCGATGACAGATAATCTCTGCCAACGAGAACTTCATTGCGAAGCACGTGGGTTTCTCCCAGCAGCATTACGTCGACACGATGCTTTTCCAGGAAACTTTCAGGCTCAACCTTCTTCCTCGCGACTCCGTTGGCATTCCAGAGCGTGACCTTGAGCACCTTCAGCACTGGTGTTCCTATATTCAGGTGCATTGTCATGAGAGACCAGGTAGAGGATGCTATGCTCCATGACCAGGTGGCCACGGTTACTCCTTGAGTATTCCTGGACTTTCCTCAAGAGACTCGATGAAAAGTCCCATGGGTCTAGTTCCGGAATACTCTTTAGTAGCTCAACGCCATTTTTGAGCTTTGCAGTCTCCTCCTCTCGCGTGTAGGTGAGGATGAGGGAGGTAGTGGGAGGAGTGGAGAGAGGTGAAAGGGGAAGGAGTGGGAAGTGGTAGAAATGAGTTGGAGCGATGAGAGGGGGTGAAGATGGAGGAGTGGTTGGAGCTGGGAGCAGGTGTTGGGATATGGAAAGGAGTGGTCGTGGACGAGTCCTTGACCGTAAGGGTAGAACCAGGTGTGGCTGGTTCTGGAAAAGTGGCGTTGGCATGTGCCTCAGATTGGGGGTTGAGGGAGAGGAGTTGTTCTCCCTGAAAGCGCTCTGGCAAAATATTTCACCAGCAACTTTGGTGTTGGAGCTGGAGTCACGGTCGCCTTCCGTACCACAACGTGCCTCGAAGGTTTCTGGTCTTCGTTTGGACCATCCATCCTCTCTCCTCATGCCTTGGAGGCCCATACAGTCCCCGCCGCTCACAAGGACTTGTACGTAGGACAGCTCCACCAAGCCGAGGAGTGGGCATCTGAGAAGTGCAGGCACTTCGGGGAAGATCGTCTCTCCTCCGGGCACCCGCCCCTCTCGTGATCACCACCACAAAACCCACACCCAGCATTAGTGAGGTAATCCTTCAGCACATGATCAAACCGAAAACAGTTCTTTCACTAAACCGGGCCACCGGGAGACTTGTATTTATCCACCCTGACGCGGAGCTTGCACAGGACTGACATGGAGTACAGCCTTGTGGTATGCTCCCCAGGAGTCAGAGAGACAGCGAAGTTCGGCAAACGCTGCCTTTCTCAGGTCTTCTGGTCCCGTTTCCACTGGGAGAGCATTTAGGTGATGGATTTCACGGGGAAACATCCATCTCCACCAGCTCCTCCTGGAGGTCGCCAGGGTTTGTCCTGGTCAGGAGTCTCTTCTCCACGATCCTGACCAGTCGCTCCCGTCCAAGCTTGTAGGACTAATGGGATCCACAAGCTAGGCAAGAACGCCTGAAGGGTGCGGTAAGCTTCGTCCGGCCCGCAATGGAGGTACACTCGATCACCCGGTTGCCTTACTGCCTTCACAGGTTCGTGAACCTTGGATTAAGTGCATTTCGCCACCTTGGATTAGTCCTCCATATCACAAAAGATGATGGGAGGGATCTTCCCCTTGGCTTTGTGAGCTGGCCCAGAATCACTAGTACCTGGTCGGTGTGAAGCATGGCTTATGTTAGTACCTTTAGCTTCCCACCTCTTCCCACCTTTGCCCAACGCTGGCGCACCCTGGCCCAGGCCACCGCTGCCCTCACTTTCATTGTCAGAGCAACAACCTAAATAGTTAGGGTTGTCGGCCTTCCCCCTTCGGTGGAGTCTTACGGTCTGACCCTTCAGAATCGTCTGACCCCTTGCTCGACTCATCACGTGTCAATTAGATGTCTGGTTCTGAATACGGTACCTCAACGTCTACGGACTCTCACGAGCCGTCGACATGCGCTAAGCGTGGGACCCGGTCTTCCGAGTGTGAAGAGAATTCAGCTGTGTGTTTCTTACCTACTGACACCCCTTGGCGGTAGGTGTCAGTGGGGACGCGGGTTTATGGGGTCTTTGTGATAACGCTTGCGTCAGTGCTGCTTGAAGTGGTCTTTACCAGCGAAAGACTGCTGGGCTCCCCCTGGTCAGGGCTTCTGTTGGTACCGTTAGGTTTCCACCCAACGTTCTGGTGGTAGCTTTCGTCATCCTTCCCAGTATCTGGGCTGTGGGCCCTGAAAAGGGCCTCCAGTACTTTTTGGCCATCAACGGCATGCACACCTCCGATAGTTGGAGGGGCCCCGCTGGACTCGCCCGCGCTGGAACTGCCAGTGACGAATTGTAAGGGGCCGGCATTAGTCTCCGAGCTGAGGCCCGAAGAAGCCATAACGTATGCCCCGGTGACCCTGGAAAGGGCCGGATCGTCACCCGCTCTGAGAAGGGCGAGCGACTCTTGGTGGCAGCAGCAAGTGACACGTTCACTTCCGGTAGTTGGAGGGACCCCACTGGCTTCACCCGTGCTAGATTCATCGGCCCTGAGAAGGGCCGAATCTTCTTTTTGGCTGCCACTTGCGCCCACCTCCTCGGTATTTTGGGAGGTCACACCAGCCTTGTTGGCCCTGGAAAGGGCCGTATTTCCGTCAGCCCGGAAGGAGGGCAGTCGGTTTGGGTGGGCATCCATCTGCAGAACGCTCGTCTTTGGTAGTTGGAGGGGCCCCACATTATTTACCCGTGCTGGAATGGTAAGACTAGTGCCTTATCTCCCTCTAACTCTACTACAGTAGTTTCCAACCAAGGGATCACGACACAATTTTGAGTCATGGTGTATTTTGGGTGTGGTCACAGGGCTTGTAGAGCTTTTAGCTTTATATTTACTTTATTGATGTATTCGAATAATTATAGGAAGGTGCAAAATTCAAATGAATAGAAATTTAAGCTGTTGAAATTGCAAAAAAATAAAGCTTGTGTTCCTTTTGGTTACACAACTCTGATCTAACCGACTGTAGCAGCCCAGTATTTGGGCAAGTTGCTTTGATACCATACCATCCAAAATACCCGCTGGGTTGGCTGATTATCTTTAGCAACATCTTAGTCACATTCGTATGGGCATTATATAAGCAATTTAAAATAATTAAAACATGTACCGGTGGGCACGTGGTCTTGACATCACACGGTTTTTGGGAACGGGGAGGTTGGGTTTCAAATTTTTGGCCGGATGTACAGAGGGTGATATTTCCTAAATGGTTTCCACTTTTCCCTCCAAATAAATAAGGGTACATTTCCTCTAAGGTCTACCTACCTAGCAACTGTAATTAAAATATTACGGATAGTCATTGATGCAATGAAAAAATAATTTAACACTAGGATTTTAACGCTTGTAGGCGATAAAAATGACATGATGGTGCCAGGGACAAATATTGGTGTCAAACCGTGCGAAAGGTTGTAAACCATTGTCTAGTGTATAGAGCTAATTAATATAAAGAGAATATATTTTTAGCATTACCCAGCAACTTTAAATGTTTTACACTCATTAACAAACAGTTATTTTATTTGATATCTTTATTGAAAATAATCAATAGCTTAAAATATAAAACTTATTTTCTCTTCTTATTTCACATTACATAACACAATAAAATTAAAGCTTTGTGGCCCAAACTTCTCTACTATATTTGATTTGCGCGCTTGTTGATATGCTAAGATATTAGCGCTTTTTTGTTTCAATATCTGATCACTGGAACTAAAGAGTAGCCGGACCCGTATTCTTTATCATATATAATTTTATAAGCCCTTTTCCGGTAATAGAAATTACGAGGACATGACTAAACAGATTTTGACCAACGACCACTTATTTTAATGGTTAGGAGTCCATGATGTCGGGGAAAATAGTAGTTTTCCCTGAAAACTCGATCTTCACAGGGAATTTTCAGTTTTTCATTCTTTGTTTAATCACCATGGAAACCGTTATTTGCTGCATGTCTGTAGATCCCTAAATAAAGTATATCTCTTTGGCTAAAAAATAATAACTCAGTTTTTATTTGTTAGTCCAAGCACATTACAATTTTCTCTTTGGATGCTGGTCATAGCATATCTAAACTGGGGAAACATTAATTTTTTATTGAAATGTTGCTAGCGTTAATTCGCATCTAAATCAATAATATTGAGCATAATTCGAATATTAAAAAGTTAAGTTGTTAAATTCATGAAAATAGTGTCTACGTTTTGTTTCGCGCAATATAAAATAATGTTTAAATATGTTTTGGTATGTATTATAAGCTTAAAAACGATAAAATTATCTTGAATAATATTTATATTATTATTATTATTATTTATTATTAGCACCACGTCTTACTACCCGTTCGGTTTATACGCACTAACGTTAATAGAATAGAAATTTCTGAATGATTTGCTGTTTTGAGAAAATACAGTGTTTTACTTGTATCAGTTTTGTGTGCCTACATTTAAATAAAAGCACCAATGGCAGGGAAAGAATACTAGTACATTGGGTACTATTCTTATCAGACACAAAAAGGGGTCAGCTGTCTATATACTAAGACTAAGACAAAACAATAATTTAGAAAATATTCGCACAAATCACCTATTTCACAGTATATTGTACCGCCATAATCTTAGGCCTAAGGGTTTCCTGAAAAGTTTGAATTTTGGAGGAAGTGTAACTGTCCAACCACATGATCAATAATGTGTTCCTCAATTAACCGCAAAAGGTCTAATCCCCTGCAAAAGCCTTTTAACTTTGCCCTGTCTAAACCCTATTAAGTTAGTGCATATGTTCCAGTTGACGGATCAACAAAGTATTTCTTGTTATTCACTATATTATGCACGTACGGTGACATATAGTTCCAACTTTGTAAACTAAGAAATACTTTTCAGCAGGCAGTCCAAAATAAAAAGTTTTCCAAATAGCCCACTCAACTAATAGATTTTCAGAACTGCCAACTTAAAAAAAAAGCCTAATATATATATAATTCTAAAAATAAATGTTAAATAATTGTTATATTTATAAGTAAACGGAACTAACCAAATCAAACCTAACTTTAAAACTTCATAAAAATTTGAATTAAATAGATAGGGCTTCTAATTAGTTTCATGCTAAGTTGTCATACTTATATATAGTGGCAAGCAGTAGTACCTAACCAAGATGCCATGAATATGTCAAAGAGGCGTTTTAATCATCTTTGGAAATATTTATTTAATCTCACAATTAGAATATTCTAATGGATGCCATATTTTTGTGATAGGCCTAATTTATGACGCCGCTCGGTTCTGTGTTTTTAAAAAAATTCAACTAACTCAAAATACTGTGTAGGCGTCCTCTACCCAAAATGTCCTATAAATATATTTATTGTGAAAGTTTTTTGGCCTATTTTCTTTTATTTACAGTACGAAGATGGGAGGATAACATTAGAATGAACCTGAAAGAAATAGGGTGTAATGAGGTGGACTGCATAGAACTAGCTTAAGATAGGGATAGGTGGCGGTCTAATGTGACTGTGGCAATGAACTTTCGCGTTCCCAATGCCATAGAGTAAGTAAGTTTATTTTATTTATCAGCTTACTGATTGGTGCATGTACCTTATTTGTGGATTAATTTCTTTCGAATGTTTTTATTGGACCAAGTATTTTGACTATCTACTTGTTTGGCACGGTCACATGATTATGGAGATATACTCTTTGGCCGTGAATACACTTTCTTAAGGACTGCAGACTATGGACCTATGAAAACAAAGTCTGTGTTGGGGCTTTAAGCCTTCTCATAAGGTTTGAATTTTCAAACCGCTATTTACATAACTTAAAAACATAAAGCTATTATCATAGCAATACAATTCATGTGCACCAAATTCTTTCAAAATCGTCACATGTTTGATAATATTTAATTTGATTTCAACAAGGCTTAGAAACCAAAACATAAAAATTGAGAGTTAAAAAAGCAATAGTGGTAGTTAACTTGGGCCTATGTTAAATAAGTACATATTTGTGGTAGGCTAAAAAGCTAGGGTTCATTAAACTCAACTGAACCTTTGATGTGTTAGTAAATTTAAAATAAGATTTACTAAATAACCAAGTTCAGTTACATTCGCGACGATAACGTAATCACAATGAGTCAACATAATAGGCCTATTGCAAACCAGGCGAGCCTACACAAAGTTAGTCAATATTTTAAATATGTCAACATAGTGAGTTTTGTTTTAACTGTAGTCCATATAGGCCTAATAATAATTATTCTAAATTATCGAACTAGATTATATAGGTATTGCTCGGTTAGACATCTGCTTGAGGGTGTAGTAATAACAATGAAATGTAAAAATATATTAGTATCACAAAGAAAGTTATTTATATTAACAATACTCACTGTCCTATCACCCACATAGATTCACAGGAAAGTTCCGAAAGGTTCTATTTGACCCGTCCGCTCGGAACTTAAGTTGCGGGGGCACCATGACTTGTTCGACCCACTCTTTGATTTAGGACGTGAGGTGGGTACTCCAGTCTTGAAGGTTGTTTTAGCCAGAAGATACACAGGGCAAGTACATGAACAGTTTGTGATTGCGGGGAGTTTATTCTTGTTTAATATTTTTCTCGATATAGACTGAACCTACATGGGACTACAACAGAGAAGCTTACTAATGTAGGAAGTTTATTAATATTGAGGTTTCATACGGTGTGGTTAGTATGGACCTTAAGGAAAACCTTTGCGTGAAGCTTTAAATGGGGGTTAGTATGATGTAACATGTTACAATGTTACAGTGGGTCCGGCTTAGCCTCTCCTAGTCATTACTGTCCTCACCGCCAAGTGGTATACCCTGAGGCCTGAGCAGCCTGGTAGAGGTTGGGTAAAACCCCAGTGAAAGCCAGGTCAGGTGCAGACGAGTGACAGGAGGCTGGTCAGAGGCAAAACGAACAAGCTTGAAACAGGGCCTTGCCAGTTGGTTCCCACTTTGGTGGGCTGAGAGTGGGAGGGTTAGGGACGAAGAGCTGAGTCATTGTCAGCACCTGTAGCCTCATTGAGTGAAGGCTACCACCACAATAAGTTTTACCTGGGAACCTCTAGGTGGCAGCCCCGCTACCCAAGTGTAGGTCACGACAGGTGTTGCTCTAGACTGATCATGTAATTCTCTTGAAGGTTGTCCGAGTGTATTTATGCTATTATTGCTTATACTAAGTTCCTTTTCACTTTACTTTCACTAGCAATATTATGCCATAAGCTGTCTAGAATAACTGTGACTTTACAAGTTAGCAAATCAGTCGATCAAAATTTATTTAAATTCATTGACTTTTGACAGCATGAGTGGGCTAGTGACACTTAAGCATAGTGTTTTACTAGTTCTCTGTAAGGCAAGGAAGAAAAGCAAATATATGTATTAACTAGGTCTGATAGTTTTGTGACTAAACATAATAACTATCCTAATTAAGCTAAAAGAAATAAAAAAAAGTCTACACATAATTTGTTAGGTTTCTCACACTATCTGAATGTACTAGATTGGGGAGAGGTGACATGTGCTTGAGGTTTAAATCTCTGCCAGATGGACTGAAGGCAGAAAGGGGAAAGCACTTTCACTGTGCTTTCCCATCCTCTATAATCTAATTTAGGGCCATTAAATCAGCAGCCCGCCAAGCTTTGCGGATTATGTTTAAATGATTTGACATGATTTACTTTTTCATATTTGTTAGTATTATTCTAACTTTTATATTTAATGCCACTAGCAGACCAGTTCATATTAAAATATTGAATCAGAGTTTTGTATTTGCATGATTTAATGATTTGTTTGACTTATTATAATTTTAATGTTTTTGTAGATCTAATTTAATCCAATTATATTATTTTTTTTAGATCTAACTTTCAATAGCTAAATCGTGAAGAGAATAAATCAGCCTTGTATCTTACTAGGCTTATGCAATATTATAGGGTCTCTTCAAAATAGTTTATGACGTAATTACGGTTGTACATAACAATCTGTGTGGGAGGCACTGCCGTAACCAAAGATTTATTTCGGGGGGAGGGGGGTTGGTTCTGCATGGTAGGAGCCTGAAAATGAACAATATTGATAAGGAATTTAACTTTCATTTTATGAACACACTTAAAAGTTAATTATATTTAGGGGGGGTTGAACCCTCAACCCCCCCCCTATGCATGACCCTGGTGAGTGGGGTATTTACAAAGTCTACACGCAGTGCTCAGCCTCCAACAAAATTACATCACAAGAGGCCGGACACGCTCCAGGGTCAGGAGCTGAGTCCTCAACTGACAGCTTATTTTTATATATCACTATTGGATCTAGGTATTAATTTTAAAAACAAAAATAGTCTCATGTCAGGCAGTCTCTGAAGCTTAAATGAATGTTTGAATCCCAAATAGGTGCTCAGAGTGTTCAACTTTGTACTTATTTTAGTTTTAAGTAGTTTTAGTACCTAAGTCACTCTTTCCCCATTCTGAGTGACTAGATGTGTGTAGTGACTCTTTCTCCATTCTGAATTATGTAAAATTGTAGCAATAGAGCTCATTTAGTGAACAAATACAATGGGATCGAGAAAACTTGCTTTGGTCTTATTTTAATTCTTCATTAAATGTTAAAATACAGTACCTAGAGAAATTACAGTTGCTACCTCAAAATAGTTACATATTACACTTTTTACCAGCTTTGAAAGCAGAAACAAGAGCTCCGATATCTATAACATTGCAAAATAATCAAAATGTAGAGGGCACGTACTACCTCAGAATGGTTACATATTACATTATTTTATGTGTTCAAGGGCGGGAGTGTAGGAGGTGCGAGAAAAGTCCAGTATTTTTTTTAGTTAATATAAAACTTTTTTTGACCCAAATAAATAAAATATTTCTTCAGTAGAAATATGGATTTAAATCGTTTTCACATAGTAATATCAACAGCTGTTGTTGAATATCTGTAACGAAAATTAAGGCATTATCTCACACACTTCTTCATTCATTTAAAAAGTTTATTAGATAATGCCGTTATTCTCTTGAGATATATTTAAAAACTGTTGGTATCAATATGTGAAAAAGAATTAACTCGTATGTTTTTACTTAAGCAATATTTTTTTTATTTGGCTTAAAAAAGTTTTGATATGAAAACTAAAAAAACACTGTACTTTTCTCACGTCTCCTACATCCCCACCTTAAATGATTGCCATGGAAAATGAGATGGCGATGCTTATAGTCATTTGTTCGTAAGAGGTGAGTCTTCATCACAAATATGGCTCATATGTTTGTATGTGTCCAACTTTCCCTACAGAACCCCTTACCCGAATTATTATACCAAATATCTTATTCATTTTTAGGTGAGGAGCTATGTCCATGGGGCAGAAATACCACCAAAGTTAAATTTGTATAAAGTGCAGTTTATCTAACTATTTTAGTGAAGAAATCACATCTATCATTTTTAGGTGAGCAAAAGCTCTTCCAAGGTAATTTTTTTTAAAGAAAGCAGGCCCTAAACTTTATTCTAACTAATTTAGTGAAGAAATGGCATGGTGAGGCATTATGGTTAGGGGGGGGGGAGGAGCCCCCCAAATATATATTTATTTTTATAAAGTACAATTTATCAAAACAAGTTGAGTGAAGAAATCACATCTCTATCATTTTTAGGTGAGTTACGACAAGCGGGCAAAAACCCCTAAGTCAAATTTTTTATGAAGAACACTTATTTTTTATTTATATCTATGTATCTCCCCATTTTTCCTCATTGGTTTCGTGGGTTCAAATGCATATACTTGGTTCACATAGAAACTGATGCATTTAGTCTCTTGTTATTAAGAAGTAAATAAATATATTCTAATTTATTATAGTATTTATATAAATATATATAAAATTATATACTTCTTACTAACTACTGACAAAAAGCATATTAAATATTTAAAATGAAATATATATATTTACATAGTATGATTCCTGGTTTTAGTTAATAATATGAAAGCAATTATAACAAGTAAAAAAACGCCAACAATTCATTTGAATGTGGCGCCAAAGGGCAGATTTGACTTTTAGTACTGCCTACAACCACTGCTAGCGCTGAAAACTTTTCATACTCGATACATGGGAGATATCGATCTATACTATCCTTTATCTATGGTTTGGAGCTTTTCAACCCATATAATATATATATATCTATATGTATATCTTTGACTGTTTTCAACCCACCACAAAAATGGCAAATAAATAAACAGAGGAAAATACTTGAAGGTAAGTGGTTGGTGTTGCCCTTTTTTTTGTTCCATATCATTTGACAAAAGAGTCAAAAGGCATAAAAGATACTACAGAACAGGCTATATTTAATAATTCAAAATAATGCTGTTAAGATCTTTGACATTAATTTAGTAATCAGAAACCCCTTTGACAAAATTAGGTGTATGTGCTCTTCAAACCATTGATAATCTATTAAATATTAATAGTATGTATCACATTGGTTGAATAAAAAATAACCGAGAATGGACAAAAAGTGTATTATTCCCATTTTTACAAACAACATTTTATGATGAGTTGAGTAATACTGTACAGCTATAGCCTGATTTTGGTTGGAATAACAGTAGAGAAAATATAAACAGATTTCTTTGCGACCAATATTGATAACATTTTAGTATATCATTTGTGTTATTTTATAGGTATTGATGATATTTGTCAAAAGTGACAACTTCAAATAACATCTCTTTATGTATGAATATATTAAAATTGTTTTAGTAACTTTAGTAACTAACTTCTACTGTTCTTCCTACAAAAATCAGACTATATGTGCTCTAGTGTGATCCGAGGGCGGGATTGTTAATTTTTTTCTTTGTTAGATTAGAAATTCTTAGAAAACCCACATAATTTAATTGGTATTTTAAAGCACTAGTCCTATTGATAGTTACCTAATCAAAGTTTGCTATTTATTCACACATGAAAGGCTAGGTTAAGTATGTTGGTTCATTTTATTCAAAACAATATTTTGCGTAAACATATATTATCACGTGCTAAAATATTTCTTATGCAGTTTAGATCTTAGGCAATCTGCTCATGCACAGTGCATTTGAGATGAGTGACTAGGCCTATCTGCTTAAAGTTGTTGGACATTCAAAGTATTTTTATTAATTATAATAAAACAATACTTAATCATTTGCAAAATTCAGCTCTATTAGTTAAAAAGAGAAAAATGTAGTGCTTATGGATGCTTTATACATATTAATAAATGTAAAATCACCATTGGGTTATAGTTAAAGGTGCCTCAACTGTTATAGGAAAGTTTCATTAACACAAGGAATGGCTTATGGTGGAACATTAACATTAGGTGAGTTTTAGAATATCTGTTTTTATGGTTTGGAATTTTTTTTGAAAAGGTTTGATTTGTTATAATTGGAAACCTTAAGCTCTTGTTTATATAGGTGTCAGAAAAAAGAATCCCACCTTCACTTAATACTATCCCCAAAATATGCCTATATATCTAGGTGGTGGGAGGGAACCTCACAAAGAAATATATTATGCCTATTTCTAAATGTTTAAACTTAGACTTATAATAATTTTACTGTAGAGGCTTATTACGCTTAGGCCTATACCTTTTAGGAAAATAATTTATTATGAAAATATCTCTATCATAGAGCATTAATAACTACAATAAACACATTAAAACATTTGACATATTGATAAAATAGTGATTGGCTTCATCTATCAACATAATTAGTATTCTCCTACTTGACAATATAGCATTTTTTAAAACCATATTCCCCAACGCTTTGACCTCTGAACTAGCATAGAAGTCAATCCACATTTAAATATAGCAATATAATATTCATAAACTACACTAAATCCTAAAAGCTCTTATTTTCTAACTAAAATCTTCTAATTTTGCCCAATAGCTTTCTATATCTTATATGTTCATGAGAGTGGAACGATGAAGCTCAACTAAGTAAAATTACAACATGGTTACAGTAGGGGCAATTTAATAAACTAGCCTATAGTCATTAAATCACATGGCCAAATCAAAATACAAGAGTAATACACAAAAACAAACATTTAATTTTATTATTATAATTGGTTTTAGTATAGGCCTATTAGTCTGCATGTTATGAATTATAAACTAACTCTGAAATCTAACCTTTTATGTTTAGAATAATAAAAGTTTTGGTGGCGTTGATATGGGTAAAACACAGTTCGCTGTAGTTTTAGATGTTTTTTATAACATTGTTACAGGTGAACAATGTGCAGAAGGAAGTAAATATTACTTTTCTGGGGAAAGGAGCTAGGTAGGCCTACCATTATTTATATTAAAGGGTGGCACGTTATTTAATTGCCATTACATCTCTTTATTTGCTTGGAAATTCATGCTTCTGCACCAAATATGTCAACACACAATCCACAGCTGCCAGTGCAGTGTTGTGAACGACTTTATCGCCTGAGATAGGCTCTGCCTTTTCTTCTTCTTCGCTAATACAGAGGTTTTCAATTACAGCTTGTCTCACTCTTTCAGCGTTTTGGATGAATGGCTTTGACCACCATTTCATGTCAGTAAGTCACACTGTTTACAGTAGTGATAGACACTCAAATGATTTTAACTATTATATATCGAATGCTGAAAACTATCTAGCAATCATTCGATAGTTTTCATTTGATTGTTTTTATCTGTGCACTTTATATATATTATAATAATGTAATATAACTTATACTTTTGCTAACACTAATTAATAAGGTATGGAAGTGTTTTTTTCTTTGTATACACAAATGAACTTTAGGATCTAATGGTTTATAACATGTTTACAAAATAGTTTATTAAAATTCACACTAAAAACTATATTGTTAAGTATTTGATAAATTAATATGTGATGTTAAAAAGTAATACTTTCATTTAATAAACATATTTATTTTGTTTAATTTCAGGATCTTACAATGGCTGCCTTGGACGAAACTCAAAATGGCATGTTAGTCACATTCTACAGTGCTTTGTCCTGTATTTATTTCCCAATCATCATCAGTATCCTCTACTTCACTGATTATTTGTATATAATTGGAAAGAACTCTTTCCTTCCAATTCTTTGTTTATTTGCTGTTGCAGAGTGTATTAAATATCTAGTTGGAAATTATCGTTTTGTGCGAAAAGACCTACCGATCGGCCGACGACAAGACGATAGACATGGGAAGAAAGGGAGTATAAGGAATCGAGTACGTGAGTTTTTCAAGAGTGGAGCAACGTTGGTGGCAATGTCGGCTGTATATTTCTCCATCGCCATTTTGTTTGGCGCTGAGGCATTTAGCAAGCACGAAGAAACATACATGCTAAGCTTGCTGTTGTGCGTCTTAACAATATTTCCAGCATGCCTGAACGTGGGTGCACACTCTGTCCTCAGTTTGCTGTTGGGTATACGACCAACACCAGACCTCTTGGGGGTTATGTTGGTGCGCAATATGCAATTCACGTTGTTTGGTACATGGCTGGGTGCGTTTGTTATCCCTTTGGACTGGGACCGGCCATGGCAAGCGTGGCCCGTGCCATGCTCGGTAGGGGCTCTTCTTGGACACACAGCATCCAACCTTATTATGCTTATCACCATGGTACCCAAATTG
Source organism: Timema genevievae (assembly GCA_902155825.1). NCBI lineage: Eukaryota > Metazoa > Arthropoda > Insecta > Phasmatodea > Timematidae > Timema > Timema genevievae. Next base: position 22,298 of record CABFWO010004187.1, on the reverse strand, counting down.
TCAACAACTTACTCTAGAACTGTAAAACTTGGCAGAAAAGACTGGTGATTCTGATTGCAGCCATTCTTCTGATTTAAAAAATAAACTTGAAACTACAAACATAAAGTCTGAAAAAATTAATTTATTTAATTCTTTAAAATAAAAATATTTATTTGTTTTTTGATTTCTCTTTAATATTTAACAATGAAACTACCTTATCCTACTCTACCTATTTTCACAAAATTATCATCCATGAGTTAATCTTTTGGAAATGTCACTTTTTGGCATACCAATTTAACATTTATTTATTTAGATCTAGGCACATTTCCTGTGCCACTATTGGTAGTCATGTTTGTCACGATAACATTTTGTTCTTTAGGCCTACTGCTATGTTTCCTTTTTGATAAGTTCTTATCAATTTTTGGTTGATAGTGTGTTTGAATCTAGTTGAGTTGTAATGTTCACTAAGCACAAAGACTAAGTATTTCATAAACCTGTGGTAGCAAGCACATTTTCAGGTTATGGGTTATGTTTTAACTAAACCAACCTTTGTATTATCTGTGTCCATTGAGAATTGACCTAAACTTTAACCTCCAGAACAGGCATGTCAAACCCATTTTGTACTACGGGCCAGATAATAAAAGTTGCATTATGTTGAGGGCTGCATTTAGAAATAAGTAAGATAAGACTTTTCTAGGGTTATTTTAAATACTTTATGCTGTCTGATAAGTTAACTGATATTATTATGTTCACATCCTACATAAATATACATGGTATACTTAAAATTAAAATTATTCCAAAACAAACATTTGTTTATAACAAGATGTTGCATAATCAGGGTATCTACTGGGTCATGAAAGTCCTTGAAAAGCCACACATTTTTAATATTTTATCTCTAAAGTTGCAAAAATATTTTTGTTTGAATCTCTGATTCGTAACAACGCGAGCACGTCAAAAGTCGCGCCACTCACTACCTATGATGCAATGTGCTAGCTGCAAGTTGCCTTATTGTTTTTAATATGATACCAAGGAAAAAGTTAACATTCACCATCTAGTTAAAGTTTAATGTTGTATGTGAGTGCATTGTGCCTGTATATGCATTATATAATGGTCGACCGTTTACCGAGGGAATTTGGTGGTAAAAAAAGTCACCAAAAAGTCGATAATTTTTGTTTCTACAACTCAATAGACAGCCTGATAATATGTTATATTCATAAATAATTAAACATCAAAAAGAGAAAATAAAAATTAAACAAATCAAAATCATACATTCTTAATTGTTACATATTTTATCATTTTTAGTGGACCCTTGATATCATTTTCCAAATAGAAAATCATCAAAATTTGGTATTTTAATGTCTTGAGCTGAGCTAATTTTAAAAATTTAAGATAGATGCTGGTCAGTTAATCTTGACCTTTCAGAAGTTTTTTTTTCATTGAATAAAACAGATATCCACATAAATATGAGCTCCTGGACATAGCTAGTATACACACGTAGCAAAAAATAGCACTCTGGGAAACTGATCTACAGATTAATAGTTGTAAAAACCTGGAATCCCAACTTAGTCTTCACTTCAATACAAAAATATTGTAGTTCCCATTTCTCTTAAAAACGATGATGCTTTTCATCATTAGATCTTTTTATATATTCATACTGGTACTATACTTCTACATAATTTATATCATAATATACTGGTTTAACTAAAGACAAAGGTGACCTGGTGCTCAGTGGTAAGGTGTCAGACTTCTGTGCTGAGGGTCCGGGGTTCAATCCTCAGTCTCGGCACAGATTTATCTGATTGCCAAACCCTTCCTTCACCTCTGACAAGATGTGTATTAATCACAACTTGTGAATGTGAGGAATGCCAGGCCTCCACCGTGGTTCGGATTCCACGTTAAACTGTAGGTCCTCCATTTCATCTCACAATCACCCTACCATTGCACATTAGCGTAAGTGCGTATAACCCGAACGGGTAGTAAGACGCGGTGCTAATAATAATAATAATAATAATAATAATAATAATAATAATAATAATAATAATAATAATAATAACTAAATACAAAACACAAAATCCATCCACTACAGTTCTCCTCATAGATGCTGATCATTCGACTGACACTGATCTTGTCATTATGATCCAATATTAAAAGTAGCAGGAAATGAGATATTGGTGTAGTGATAACTGCACACTCTTGATTACGGAAGCTGCCACGATTGTGTCACTGACAAAATATCAGTAACATATCCAAGGTTGGATTTCATAACCTATGCTCTCATGTTTTTATGAACAATATTTGGGGTGGAGGCCTTATCTGTATAGGAAGAGAAGGCTACTGGCATAAAGGGACACAGAAATTACATTACAATAACATCACATAGGTAGGAATTATCATTAGTTTATCCAAACCGTAAATGCCTCTGAATGAAAAGTCAAACAAGCATGACTGTTGAAAGATGTCATTTTATAATTCCAGTGACAAATATTTATTTTTCTTATTTTCAAGGGTCAGAGGGCCTGTGGGCTGGGTGTTTGACATGCCTGCTCTAGAAGATATATACTACAAGAAGCCATATCGGCCACCATGACCTATGAAGTAAAATATTGCATTCCATTATTTAATGGTTCCAACTTCAACAACTGAAACACTGCTTGATGAATTCAATTTGCTGGAATTAATCCAAAGGGATTACTGAAAAAAAGTAATTCATATTCTTACTAGAATAATATTCATCCTCTCCCAAGTCCTGTGAATATCAAGCTCACAAAATCAGGCGAAAATTTAAAAGCAACAAAAGTTGGAGGTATTTGAGCATCTTCGACATGTTTGATAAAATGAATGTGATCAATCTGGGAAGTATTCTTATCATCCCTGGTCTACACCCCAACCTCTTTTCAGTCAGACAACTAGATTCAAATGGGTGCAAGGTAATTTTTGAAGATGAAGTAGTGAAAATTCTCAAACATGATAAACTTTTAGTGGTTGCATCTGAGTTTGCCAAAATGTAGTTTGTGACATTTTCTGTTGAAAATATCTATGCCAATGTTGCTGAGGTAGATTGCACGAATCTTTGGCATAGACGATTGGCACATATTTATTGGTAATAACTGTTTGAAAAGTTTGTGTGACATGCTCAATGGCATGTACATTGCGTATAAAAAACTTACTACTTTGTAATCTCGCCCTTGAAGCTTGTTCACAGTGACATCATAGGTCCGAACAGACCTACATGACCTACATCATATGACTGTAAGAGATGCATACAGTTGATCCCCCACTTCTTTGGTGATGCCTAACAGCAGAAGTTAGCAGACGCTAGCAGTGATGCCATCATTGTCTGAAATTCACTGTTGTCAACATATTTGGAAATAATTATTATTTACTAAGTATTACTATTATCACAAAAAAATATTATCAAACGTTTTTAGCAATACTTCCATAAGGATTACAGTAGAATTGTATTTTCCATAATTAAATTAAAGGAAAAATAGTTAAATAAATCCATTCTAGTTTTTCTTTTAACTTCTGTGGCAACTAGAGGTTAAATAGTGCGTGAAATAATACATTTAATGGTATTATATTCAGTTATTTATATTTTTATAACTGGCCTCACATATCTTTAATATAAATACATGGTTTGTGATAATAAAGAGAAAGACATACAAAATGTTTGGGTAATAATATAAAGTTTAAATTTTGTAAACAAGAGTATTAATACCAATCGCCAACAAGGTTGCCTACGTCATACCCTGGCAGCATAGCTTCTATTCAATTGCCTTTTTTTTTTGTGTGTGCATATAAGGCCACTTTTAACGAGCTCTTGCTTGTGATAATTAATTTGTATTAAACAGAAAAAGCTAATTTGTAAAGCAAACAACCAACCAAACGGTTATTCTTATAACCAAAATCTAACAATTGTAAAGATACATTATAACAGTGAATTATCAAATAAAACACTATTAATAAAACCACGTGCGTGTGTCCACATGTTGAAGTGAACAAAATACTATATTGTTTGAGTATTTAGGCATATCTAATTTACTGTTAATTTATTATAAATTTTAATAGCAGGGTGTCTTTTTTGAATATTAATTTGGCTACTTAGTAATCCGTGTGTGTTCTTTTATGAATATTATTTCGGTGTGTGAGCGTGATATCCTTGGAAAATAAAAGGTTTTTAGTGATCTTTTAGTAATTATTTTTCCAATATAATATTGAAGCGTGTGATAAAAAAAAATTAGCGAGTGTTTCTCAGTGATCAAAGACAGATTTGTCCCAACACTGTTCAGAAATGCTTTTCAAAAGCAGGCTTTCGAGATATTGAGGGGGCTGACGATGTTGAGGACAGCCAACCCCTACAAGAGCTTGCTGCTCTGTGAAAAGAGGACACCTGGACATCAATGCTGAGGTTGTTTTTCTTTCGACAAGCATCTCCGCACCGAAGAAGGGGTTGAAAAAGCAGTGGATCTGGTACAGAGTGACCCAGCTGACCAAGAAAATTATGGCGTAAACATTGATGAAGAGAGTTGCCGCGGACAAACTATAGAGGATTTGAAGATCAAGACCTATTATGAGGCTCTGTGTGCAGTGAGTAACTTGAGGAATTTGTTGCATTCAAAAACTGTCCGAAGCTGATGGCACTGATACAGGAAGCTACAGAGGAGATTCAGAAGGCTTTTATCTAGAAGACAACAAAACAGCCTACTTTGATGGACATGTGGCATAACAAGGCTGGAACAAAAGGACTACTGTACATGGTAATGAAGAAATGTACTAATGACTACTGTCTATAATATATACTGTATTTTTACTGTACATAAAATTGTCTACCCTAATCAATTCTAATTTTGTAATACCGCAGCGGTTTTTTTTATTATACTTTTAGCTCCTATGTATAAAATGGAAACCTGCCAAAACGGAATTCTTTGGGGTCCCATCGAGCTCCGTTTTAGACGGGTTCTACGGTATATCTTTTAAACCCAAGATTGTGTTGTGTTGACCACTAGGCTAAACCTCAAGTTTAGGATTTCTTATAGTATTTGAAAAAACTTTGTGAAGTGTAAATAAAAAATTAGCCAGTATTTCTCAGTGTTCATTAAATAAATACTAGGCCAAGACTTCTATTGATAAGTGGAAGAAGTTCTTGCGCCCCTGTTGGAAAACACTTTTCTTAATTATGTGCTTTTAGCTGTATTGGGCATGTGGGTATCCCAAATGAGCTAGCTCAAGGGAAACTCGACAGTTGTACCCAAAAGTGGATTATGGTCGGCTATTGCTCCAATGACTACAAGATGTGGAATCCTGCCATGAGAAAGATTGTTTCGGCTTGTGATGTGTTTTTTGATGAAAATCGCACTTGGAGTGGAGCAAAAATGACCATGCTTCCAACAAAGAGCGCGTCACTACTTTATGAAATGGTTACCATTACATAATAAGAAAGCATACATTCAGACGAAGCTATCCATAGTGAATTGAATGAAGAAACACCTCTACTATCAGATGAAGGTGAACTCTGTCATAGCTCATGCCCACACGTGAAACCAAGATACTTGAAAGCTTATGTGGCATTTGCTCTGAATGTAGAAAGCTCTCTCGATGATTTTCCTGAAGATTTAGATGATGTCACGGGAAGACCTGATGAGAGGAACTAGCTACCAGCTGCAGAAGAGGAAATGAATTCCCTCATGAAAAATGACACATGAACTAACTCCACCACCCACCTGGTAGGAATACTATGTCCTCTCGCAGGGTTTTCAGCATCAAGGATCAGAATGGAAATAAGCATTGCTATAAGGCATGGCGGGGTAAAAGGTTGTCACCAAAGGAAAGGTTTCAACTTCACTGAGACTTATGCCCCTGTAGGACGTATGACTACTGTGAGAACAATGATAGTCATCAAATGAAAAGATTTACATGCAGCTCATATAGATTTAAAGAACACATTTTTGCACAGAAACTTATCCAGATAAGTTTATATGCCGAAACCCCCTGGTTTTTCAAATCATTTAAATCTTTTTGTAAACTCAAGAAATGATTATATGTTCCTAAGCAGGCACCCGTAGATTGGAAAAAGTGCCTTGCCACTTTCCTTAGATCACTGTTTTCAACCATTGCAGAATGACCCATGTCTGTACCTACGTGTTGTTGGTGATACCATGGTCTACCTTCTTATCTTTGTTGGTGATTTGACCATCAGCAGTACTCATGTACAGCCTCTTGGCAAGATCAAAGCAGCAGATATTTCATGTCAAATCTAGCACTTTAGGCTAGATTTGACATAAAAGATCTAGATAATTTACTCTTTTTCCTTGAGATGAAACTTGAATAAAAAAATTATGGTATTTAAGCCTATGTAAGTCAACTGTCTTAAATCAAAAAAACTTTTATGCATATCAACATGTAAACTGCAAAATCGCTAAAACACCATTGGAGCCTAAATCCCCCTATTGATGATGGAGGATCAACTTCATTAGTTGTATAAAGTCGTGTAGAAAGGTCATAGGCTGTTTGATGCACTTAATGTTATACACCAGACCTGATTGAGTTTTCCTGTCAATTATTTCAGCAGGTTTCAAAGCTGTGCAACCAACACTCACTAGGAGCCAAAAAAGTGTATTCTTCACTCTTTACAGGGGACCTTACAACTAGCTCTCCAATTTCTTAAAGAAGACAGAACACCCTTAATATCATATGCAGATTAGGCTAACGATTTCAGTCGCAAGTCAACATCCGGCTTTCTTCTGAAACTGTATGGTTCAACTGTATCCTGGAGTCTAGACAACTAGAAAACAGCACACTATTGCCTTGAGTACCTATGGGACGGAATTTATTTCTCTTTCTAATGCCTGTACTGATATCCTGTGGCTACGCAATCTACTACTATAACTGGGAACTAACCTCAAATTGCTCACCATTTATGAGGACACCTAGTCTGCCATCAAGTGTCTTGAGAAGTGAGAACACAAAAGATTGAAACATATGGATTTAAGTAAAATTTTGTACGGGAGTTAGTGTGTGATAAAGTTGTAAAAATTGAATATATTCAGAGTGAATTTCATATTGCTTACATTTCATCCAAAAGTTTAAATGTTATAGATAATTTTAAATAATTATTTATATGACTTGGATTAAATTCATCATAAAATAGTTCAAGATATTTTAAATCAATATTTTGTATTCCTAAGCATCTTAAATTGAGGCAAAGTGTTGGAATAGCAAATTAACATTTATATATTTAGATCTAGGCACATTATATGTGCCAATGTTGATAGTCATGTTTGTCACCATGACATTTTTTCTTTTCTGCTATGCTTATTTTTGTCGAGTTCATATTAATTTTTAGTTAGTAAAGTGTTTGAATCCAGTTTAATTGTAATGTTTGCTAAGCACAGAGACTTAAGTATTCCATGAACTTAGCACATTTTCATCACTTTGATGAAAGAAATAATGATTTACACATCATAAAATAATCAAACATTGTGCCAAAAAGTATGATGATGTGGCATTTAAATATTTGCAAACTATCAATTAATTTTAATTTTAAAGCCTTATCTGCAAAAATATATTAAACTAAAAGTGTTTCACAAGCTTATTTGAAAAAATACTTGTAAATAAATAAAACTTAAGACCCCAGTTTGTTTTATTTTTTATTCAGTAACAATAACAATGTTATTATACCATTGGCATGAAGTTGTAGGTGTGGAACTGCTTTACCTAAAACGATTAATGTCCTAAACGGGTATTAAAGGGAAAACAAACAAGGATATGGGTAGACCTAGATTTGATCGGAAAAAAAACCTATTGAAAATATCAATTAACATTTTAAGTTCTTCCCTGGGAACATTTATTGTGGATTCACACCTTCACTGAAATACTAGCTCAGAACAGAAATGTGGTCATGTGACGAGCTCTAAGCCAATCACAAGATTTCTGCCTAATCGGCACGAGCTGTTTTGCTTAAGTTCAACTATTCTCTACTTTGTCCGCTCTGCTCGAGATGTTAGGCACAGGAGAACCAATCAAAGCTCGGAACCAACCATCTCAAATTAGTGCATGCACATTTGTCAACGCATGGTCTCTACAGCCAGAAGCTAGCAGACAGCTTCGTTGGCCGGTGAGGAGATTTAAAATAACTCGTTAATGTAAAACGTGTGTATTGATGAATAATTTGGAATTGATACTAGAATATTGTGTTATTTGTTGAGTCTGAAATTATTAACATTCTAGTTTAATATATTATCACAAGAATCAGTTGGAAGGTACCAGTAATGGTTAAAACTAGCCAAATGTCTAGTCATCTAATGGAAGTTAGCAATAATACCCCCTCCCCCTTCACCTTTTCCCGTCTTTTGTTTTGCAAAATTACTTTATTTGGGATTATTAAGGATCTATTCAATTTTTAATGTAATTAAAATTAATAATGATTATGTGAACAAGATTTAACTAGAAACTGTATTTGCTATATATATTATATTCTACATTTTTTAATCACCACATCTTACTACCCGTTTGGTAAAAAAGCATTACTATACATTTAATCTACTAATTCATTTGGTTATTTTATGTAACAAAGATGTACAATTTGGTTAAGTGTAATGTATCATTTCAAACATCGAAAAACTCGCATCAGTGGCCAATTAGTCTAAAGCGTCTCTGTAGACTGGCCTAGTGATGACGGGATTGGGGTTTGAATTCCGGTTGGGTCTACCAAGAGTGGGTTTTTCCTTAGTGGTTTCCCACTCTCCTTCCATGCTAACGCGGGTATATTACCTCTAAAATGCTTTCTTCCTCATCCCTAGCCCATTAGAGTAATAATATATACATATAACTTTAACAGGTAGCAAGACGCGGGGAATTTAAAAAAATATATAAACACCAAATATAAGAATATATACAAAGTTACAAATTCTCATTTTTTCATGCCTGAATGGTCTGCAAAGTGAAAACGGCGCTCGAGGTATTCTGTAATAGGGTTGTTGTTGCCTATTGTAAGAAGAATGTTCTTCCAAGAAATAGATAGTGAATACAAGTTTTCTGACCATTCACCAGGCTAGAATATAAAGTGTTCGAGTGAAAGGCATTTAACTCCCACCTTAAAACAAAAAACATAACTGCGGACGTCTGAGATTCCTCATGCTGTGTATTAAACACTGTTGCATGACCAAAAACTTGGTGTGTGGGTTGCGCTATCCAAGCGGCATATTGTTGGCCCCTTTATTCTTTGAAGAAACCGTGAACAGTGACCGCTCTTCAGTTTCATTGGCCAACTCGAGAAAGAAGTCGCCTACTCCTGGTTTCAACAAGATGGTGCTACTGCGCACACAGCTAACAACTCTATGAAACTTCTGAATGGGATTTTCAGAAAACATGTCATGCTCACAAGCACCTACTCCCAGACTTTTTATGTGGGGAGCAGCAAAATCAGCACTGTATCGTGATCGTCCCTGCATGCCTAATGACTTAAAAATTGTGTACATAAGAAACATCTCACAAGCATTACTGCAGAAAGTGTTTACGTATAAAATTAAACGGGTTTAGGCCTATTTACGCACTCGTGGACATCACTTCCAACACCTTTTATAAGTGCAGCATACCTTAGCCTAAGTGTACAGCAACTTTCTGAACGCACTTTAATATATGTGATAATTATTCATGGAGGATGCTAAGTTGCACTTTCTAAATACACACATCTAAACAATTACACTTGTTAGTCACATTATTTAATATTTATGGTACAACCTTGTTAGGTGGTCCACCGACCACTATGAGTTTTTTCATTTATTTACATTCACACATTTAAATTAGATAAGTATATTCTGTGTATTTTAGAAAAAAATAAAATAAAAAATGTAATGTGTTGCATTCAATTAAAAAAAAGCTCTTTAATTTCAAGGTTAGTAGGCAGTCTTAAAATGTTCAACACACAACACTAATAATTGTGCTTTTTTTTAAAAAAAACCTTTAAATTGTTTAAAGGGCCTATAAAATGATCTATCTAAGATACCCCCTTCACTTGAAAAAATAAATGAGTATAGCCATGTCTAAATAAATTAAGTATGTACAACCTGAGGAGGTAGTGAGATGCAGACACAAAAAATTTGTTGGGTTCTATGATAATATTCAGTAATAAGTACTTGCCATCCACAATGTTAACTAGTAAACCCAATAAAACAGGAAGAGGGTGAATTTCACAGAAATTTGCCCTAAGAATATCATGTGTAATGTATCATCCCCATTACACATGATCAAAGATCAAACCCTTTGTCTACTGTGTAAACAATGCCCTAAAATGTGATGGTTTCTAACACCCACTGCCATGAGATAAATATTAATAGATAAAACCAATCAAAAAATCCACTAGCATCAGTGTGTTGGGATGAAGAAAAACAGTGATAAACCATGTTTTAAACTACCTTCAAGGCAACCCAGCTGAGATTCAAACCTTGACTTCCCAGTCACAAGCAATCCAGTCTATTTCAAGAATGACACTTTAGACGGCATGAACGCAGGTATGGTTTTTGTGGTAAAATAAATGTGTCAAAGGCTGTCAGCTATGTGAATACAATTTAATTTTAAATTCTAAATAAAGATACAAAACTAGAAGTTAAAAAAATAATCTTTCTTGTATATCCTTTTTTTTTTTTTAAATCCACAAAACATTTCACATTAACCTTTCTAGCGTGTATGATGTCTGTCAGCCACTTGTGAAGTGTGTGAGATATCAGTAATTTGTAATGCATTTACAGGCTTTAACCATTCCACTAGAGAAATTGAGTTATCCTCTGACAGGGTTTCATTAAATGATAAATCACATTTGAAAGGTTAATGATCTCTAATGATGAGCATGAATAATGGTAATCATAATACCCATAAATAATTTTCAACAGTTGTATTTAAAATGAGCCTTTATTATAAAGATTATTGTATAACTTTTATCAAAACATACTATATAACATTACAAATCCATATTTTAATTTTTTACAGTCTTAAGATAATTTACATAGTATGTTTTCTTTTTCATCTTGTATATTAGGCTGAAATGGCTGTATATTGTATGTAATATTGGGAATGAAACCCATTTACCACCTCTTCTTACACTCAAATAACCAGCTACTAATTTGCTCAGATTTATTTCCAATGCACTATTAGAAAAACTTTGTTGAACAAGAAGTCAAGAAAGCACTAGTGAGTTTCATAATTAAGATAAGACACCAAAAAACCATTATAAAATATAATTGGAAGAGCTTCATTTAAAGCGTTTAAGTGCCAACAAATGTAAAAAGATGACTTGTGGTATTTTAAAATAAATGCCATGTACTATTATGGTTCAAAGTAAGAGGGATAGCCTAAACACTTCACCCAAGTATTACTAAAATAATATAAAAGTAAAAGTTGAGATGAATCATTAAAAACTAGTTTCACAATCAAAGGTAGCTTCTTAGGTTTGAAGTACATTAGCTCTAATAGAGTTGAGCCAATCACCTATGTCTCATTTGGTTTATTATCATTACTACAAAGGTATTGTGTTGTGCGTTTCAAACTCCTTCCTGATAGAATGAAATCTAAGTGGAGGTACTGGGCAGGAAAACTGGATTTTCTTCAAGAGGCATCCATTACCATTTCTACAGTGTTAGTAATGGCTTGTTAAAGCCATATTGTGTTAATTCTCTTGTTTCTATGACTTTTCTGTTCTTCTTCAATATATAACAAAACATACTTCAAAAAGTTAAAAGAAGTTTGCATTAAAGAGATAAAGGTAACATTACAAGGTTACACTAAAAACAATGTGTTCAAGCATGTTATTTATTTTGTTCAAGTGTAGGCTTGCTTATACAAGTATACATTAAAAAATTGAAGTTAACGGAAATATAATTAACTTTAACACTGGCCCTACCACATTCCAACCGACTCCACTTTTCTAATAATGGTTTTTTGAAAATTGTACATAAAAGATTTTAAATCATTATCAAAGGCAATTTTACAGTAAAAAGATTAATTGAAATCAATGTATGATGTGGCCACTATTCGGATAATATTAACTCGGTACTTATTCTTGAAAAAGAGAAACCCAATTTGACAATATCACATTTGACTCTCAGTAACCAATAGGTAGGAGAACATAGAGTATTAAGTCTACAAGGGATATACATTTGGAAGAACCTTTGCGACAAATACAAAAAGCTCAACTGGAAGCATAAATTATTAATAATTCACAATAATAGTAATAATAATAAATAGAAAAGTGGTAACAAAAACTAGCAGAGTTATTCATAGGTCCAAGCTTCTGTTTTATCACTAACAAAGATAAGATGTTGTACTAATGACGTGGGTAAATCCTAAAAATAATTATCTGCCCAAGTACCAAGCTTAATAGATTGCGACATGATTGGCCAAAGAATTGGATTGGCGATCGGCATTGACCTTGCCCTAATTATAAACTCACTTTAGACTGTGTAACCATCAGCACGAATATATTTTTTACATCCATTAGTTTCTAGCCTATGGTCTGGGTCAGTTTTTTTTATCAAAGTCATATTCTTCCACTACTGGCTGGCTAGGCCTATCGGCCTATCGTAGCTTCATAAGCCTTATAATCTATCTCAAGACTAGAACAGGCATAACATCCATTCCCCAGCCATTAATTTATCAATGTGAAAAGGTAACCCCATATTTTCATCTATGATAAATTTTTAGTCATGCTGGGAATCTAACCTGAGGCCAGGCAAACAGGCTAAGGTGTCGAACTCTAGCATGAGTATTAATGATGTTAATTTGTTTATTAGATATTCTTTCACGCCACAAATTTAATTGATAGGTACTAGGTATATTATTTTGAACAAATAAATTTTTTTTACTGGTAGAGCTAGCTTAGCGCCAGTGTGCTTGGCTCAGACCTGGGACGCCAAAGTTTGAATAGCAGATAGTTAACAACTTACTACATCCACCCTGATAGGAAGAAAATTACCTAGATGAATTACACTTTGGCCTAACATTAAAAGTTGCACAAGAGTGAAACCACGCAAGATAGGCATGTTAACTTTTAGGATAAACCAAATGTACAAATGTATATTAGGATGACAGGCTTTTAAATTCAGGAGTTTTAAAATAATGAGATTTTTAAATGCAAGTTGTCGGCATGGTTTTATAATTTTTTTGGAAGTTTTATGTGTTTCAATATCATTTGTGTTCAAGACTTTTGTTCAACAACTTTTTTTTAAAGAGAATTTATGAAAAATGTGACTGTGAAGATATTCAAAAAGTTCTGAAATATTTTAAAGACATTCCCAAATAAAACTTAACTACTAAAAACTAGATATAAACTTTCAAATATATTTTTCTTCTTTTTCAATTTTTCAAGTGAAATTTGTTTTAGAGCTCTAATACTTTTTAATGATGGTTTAGAACTAACTCAAATTATTGAATGGACTTAACAACCAGGCCCCAGACCAGTAATTTAACACTTAACTGAATGCATTAATGTTATAATGAATGTATTATAGAAAGAATGTTAACATTTACTTACTATTTGTATTTTCTATTATATTTATATTCCCTCTTATGTTCATAACTTTTTCCAAGATTTGTATTTGAAAATCAAAGATAAATTGGCAATTCAGATTCGTAAAATAGTGGATTCGATCTAACTCTACTAAGAATAGTGTTTTGACCAACTTTCACAGTGTTCCCCAGCATATTTCTGTGAAATAGTGGATTCGATCTAACTCTACTAAGAATAGTGTTTTGACCAACTTTCAGTGTTCCCCAGCATATTTCTGTGAAATCACATCAAATATTAAGAGTTTTCAATCTTGGTGCTAAAGAAATATTAGAGAGGAAGAATTCACATTTTTCAAATCTGAAACTTTATTAAAACAATTAATCCCTAATTTGAACTAAAACCATAGTAAATAACTTATCAGGTATGTTTTTCTTACTGTTAAGATTTTTTTTTCACTTCTAATTTTATTAGTATTTTTGGTTATTCATTATATAATCCAGTTAAATGGTAAATTAATGAACAGGAAAGCACTTTGAAAAATATATATATACACATATTAGTAAAAATGTGCAAAATCTCCAATATTCTTCATGATTAAAGGGGTTTAACGCTTCAAAGAGCCCGTCCCTAAAAATATACATACTATATAGTGTGCTAGCTCAGACCTTTTCTTATTTATTATTTAATGAACACAGCCATTTCAAACCTCCGAAACAGTAGGGTTTCACACAGTTTTTCTTCAGTAGTTCACAACAGCCCGAATGCTAAAAGATAAACAAAAATTAGAATTTTATTGACACAAATTAAGCATTGCTGGCACATTGTTTTAATTTATATTTAGCACACCTCGTTAATGTAAAACTATTAAATAATTATTTGTAATGAATAACATTTCATATAACAAGAGAGTGGTGGAGAGAAGTAAAAAAAAAAAAAATTCTATTCACAACTTTTTCACTGCAGATACAACAGTTTTAAAGAAAATAATATTAAAATGTTTTATGAGAATGCTTTATTTATAAATTTACTTCCCCTACAAACTTAATAATAATATTATGTTTGCTATATCGAAAAGTTTTAGAATATAAAATGTTTTGTCAGATTTCATGTTTTAAAATAAGTGTTTTAATCAATGAATGATTGCATATTTTCAGGGCTCTTTTTATACTAAAGAATATTTTTGATGAACTCCAAATCTGAGTTATGAATTCAGAAGGTTCAATGTCTCAATTTCTCTTTTTGATTTGCCTATTCTGAAACACAACCAATATCCAACACATTTTGTTGGATTGAACTGAAATTAAGAAGGGGCCCAAAAATCTTAACTAATCTCACATTTTAATTCACAATAGCACTAGTGTTGCCATTAAATCTATAGGGCATCCACCGTAGGAGAGACATTGGCTGAAAGTCACTAATGCTAACTTATTCGGAAAGATTATTTGCTTACTAATACTTTATCATCAATAAAAAGTATTATTATCAAACAAGTCTAATAGAACTTCCCTAACGATTAGTGTATGGGTGGCGTTTTAATGATTTAATGAAAGAACAAAATATTTATTAATAAAACTTATTATTTGTTTAGTTTTGCATTTGTGGCAACCAAAAATAAAAGTATAGTATTCACACTTATCTTGCTATAAATGTCCACCAGAATAATTATTCAAACTGAAGGCTAAATTTATTTACTTGAAGCAAAGTTGAAATTTTTGAAGATTTGCAGACTCCTAGTAAGATGTTTGTAAGCCTTGTGTGGGAGTCCATTTAGGTTTTAAGTGAGAAAGTTTAAGTTTTTAAATCTCAAACCATTGACACAAAACATGCATTATCTTTAATAGCTATCATCATCATCATCATCATCATCATCATGATTAACTGTTTCTAGCCTGTGGCAGGGGTCAGTTTAGTAAAAAGGCTCCACTTACTCTGTCCTTTCACCCTTCTTTCGCACTTATTTATGTCCATTCTTCTCCTCTTAATCCACACACCTGCTGTTATCTGCTCCTACTAGTTCTTCCTTGGTCTCCCTTGCTGAATGTCCGCATGAATTATAAATAGTCTACCAATTTGTTAAAAAGTGATCACACAACCTAAATTTTCACATCCAATTTTAGAACTTGTCCCCGAAATCACCTTGGGGCTTATATCCTTAAAACACCCATAAACTTCAAAGCCTACAGCGTCCAAAAAACAATTAACAAAAGTGATCTTTTAAAAAATATTGATTTCTTAAGGACACAATAATGACCTACCTTTGGCCAGTATGCATCAAGTGAAAGGCTTCATTAAGCTTTTCAAAGGGCAGACTGTGGGTAACAAACTCATCAAGCAACAGCTTCTTGTTGAGGTATTCATCGACAAGCTTTGGCACACTGTCCCTGCTTTTCCAACCTAAAACACAAGCACACAAGCTTGGTAACACAACATAATACATTAGTTTCATTGGAACAATCATTGTCTTTGATTGATTCTGTTGATGCTTTCTATGTGATGTATACACTTTAACGTTATTACATAAGTAGCTTATTTGATCAAAAAAATACCTCTTAAGGGAATGAAGTTTGTGAGGAGCATGATGGCCGTCACAAGGAGAAACAGGATAAGGAATGAAGTTATCCGGGAAAAAGTGGAGGTATAGGGAGTATATGAGATAGAGGAAGAAAGACTGAGATGGTATGGGCATGTAATGAGGATGGAAAATCAGAAGATGCCAGGAGCAGATAACAGAAAGTGTGCAAGTGAGAGGAGAAACTAGAATAGGAAGAATGGTGGAAGGAGAGGCATTTTACTAAACTGATCTGGCCATAGGCTGGAAACAGTGTAGTTGTGTGTCGAAATGAATAAATGAAATATTCTCAAAGCCAAATTGGTTCTGAACCACCAATAAGCAGTAATAGAGCTCTGAAAAATTTAACCTAAAACTTTTTATTTTAAGAACGTGATCCTCAAATAAAATTTCTTCTCTAAAACACTTGTATTCGAAGGTCCAATGCCTAGTTTTTTTTATTCAATTCATTATAACACTAACAAATTCAGTTAAGTGCTAAATGAATGGTTTGGGGTCTGGTTGTTGAGTCTGTCCTCCCTTCCCCCTGTGTTTATCTTTTCATTGTATAATCAATATTGTGTTCATTCCCTTTTATATGTTCCAATTAGGGCTCTGCGAGTACTCGGATCTCAAGCTCAAGATCGAAAGTTTTGTAGGCTTGTCAATTTCAAGCTTTTATTTGATGTACTTAATAATCAATTTTTAAAATGCAATAGTAAGCATAGGCTATTTAATC
Organism: Timema genevievae; assembly: GCA_902155825.1. Taxonomy (NCBI): domain Eukaryota; kingdom Metazoa; phylum Arthropoda; class Insecta; order Phasmatodea; family Timematidae; genus Timema; species Timema genevievae. The sequence goes on along the minus strand of CABFWO010004187.1, from coordinate 5,534 downwards.
GGCATTTCCCCTTATAAATCATTCGGTTACTTAACAAATTGTTAAAGATTAATATCAATTTTCACATTAATAACGTAATAGAGCTTTAAAAACACTTGCGACCAGTAAATTTATTGAATATTATTGTCCATTTTGAATTATACTTGATTGTAATTGTTTACTTGTATTGCCATGACAAAGCAATTAAAATAAAAATAGCTAAGAAGATTACTAAATAATTGAATGATTCTTTTTACTATTTTTACCTGCTCCCTTTCTAAAATAATAATTTATGTTAAATTAAAAATGTAATATCAAGAATATATTATAATATTAAATGTTTCCAAACTTAAAATATTTAAAACTCGTATACGTTTAGCTACAAAACTAGCACTAATTTAATTACTATTTAGTTATAGAATTATGTTGGTTAACCTGTCTAAAATCAATGGTGATCTTATTTATTGCAATACATATTTAACCAAACTTACCATATTTATATTAAAAAAGCATTTACTATTTCGTTTTATTTGCTAGAAATATTATTTTAGTCATATTATTTTTAATTTTAAAGTATGAGCATCAACTTTTATAAGCATTAAGAATTGAATTGAAGTAAATTTCTCAATAAAATAACGTCTAACGAGAACCCGTACAACGAGCATGTGCAACTGCACATAGAGGAATGGAAATGGAACAAATACGTGATCATGCAGGATTACACTAAGGAATAATAAACGAAATACAAAACATTTCAAATTTTTAACTGTTTATGATGCTTACGTTTTCTTATAGAGTAAATTAAGTTACTGAAGCATATTTTGGGGAAATATTAGCTTATTAAAATGTCGATTTTATTAACTTTTTATCAAGACAGTTTAGAAACACTCTACAATAATGTTAAATGATAATGAACGAAGCCAACCTTAAAGGAAAGTTAGGTTAGGCCTAAATCTAAACAAACCCTTCTCTATTTCTTCTTACATTTTTATACTTCCCACTTTTTCAAACTTCACAGTTGCACATTGTTTTGAATTCTCGGAAATATTTCTTTTTCATTCAAAACAGTGTGCTACTGTGGAAGTTTTGAAGAAGTGTTAATTGTAAAAGTGTTTGAAGAAATGAAGAGAGAAGTGTGTTTTTCTATCCAGACCTAACCTATCATTTAAGGTTGACTTCTTTCACTATCACTTACCTTACATTATTGTGTAGTGTTTCTACACTATCTTATTGTACATTTCCAAGCCATCATGCAATTCCATTTTATTACTTTTTTAATAATTGCTAATGTAATTTTAGTGTCCTTGAAGACATGAGTGTTGAATCCATCTTAATTATGTTTTCTATTAGGCTCTATTTTTTTTAGTGTTGTTCTTATTTTTAAATTGTTTTTTTAAAGTGCTATTTCTAATTTAGAAACAGATATTTCCGTTTATTAACTTTTTTCCTAAAAGTATTTATATTTATAAAAATGAGTGTCATTCGTATATTTTAAGAACATTTGTTAAGTATATTTTAAAAATTTAAAATTTTAAAGATATGATACCTATTTACATTTAAAATAAATATATAGGCCTACTCTTAACATTTTAAAATTATGAATACATTCAAACTCGAATAGAACTCGAGAGCTTTTAGAAATACTCGATTTGAGTTGGACTCGAATGAAAAAACCCAAGCTCGCAGACCCTTAGTTTCAATCCAACTTACCTATACCTTCTTTCAAATATAACTAAGTAAGTAGACCTGTGTTGGCCGAGTAAAAAATCATTTAGGAAAAACCACCTCAATAAATTTTGTTATGATGTGAGCCCTTATCTCAGAGTCGCCAGAAAATCAGATTAAATGAGACTGATGCAGGTCATGTTACAATTATTTGCAAATAACAAGGCTCATACTAAGGTCACTAATAATTAAATAAAACAAACCATTATTTCTTTTCACATAGTAACATTATTTGGATCAATATGGTTCCACATAATTTAAAAATAAATGTGGTGTGTCATGTCTTTCCTTTATCAGACCTGGGTTCATGGATCCCCTGTCAAGATGTTGAAATAAGAAGATAGTAAGTGTGAAGTGGTATCAAAAGTTGGAGAAAATAAGATACAATATACCTTAACCTAATTACAACTGCTTGAGGTGTAACATAGTTTAGATAGAATGAGGTAAGGGGAAATTTGTTCCTTCGAATTGTGATAGTCATTGTGTTTGTTCCTCTATTTGCTCCTAGCGTGCTTTCCAGTACAACATCTAAAAATTAATGTACTAAAATATTAAAACAAAGAGAGGTATAAGATAAATAAAACAGTCAGACTAATGTCATATTCTCTAAGACTGAACCATGAAGCTTTAACTTGATTGTTTGCATATTTGTCAAAGGAAAACAGGTATCAATTTAACTTTAAAATGGTAGTTCAAAATTAAGGATAGTATTGTAGTTTAAGCTCTGAGCACACCTAGGAATACAAAGCACTTTACAACACTAAGTGAAGCGAGTTTTTAAAATTAATACATTAAAATAAAGACTAGATCAAATGATATTCAGCCAAGTGAAGTAAATCCTATAAATTAACTAGCTCACATAACAGTTAGCAACCAGAAGTGACAAGGTCATGTACTGGTTGAACAAGTGCCCTTTGACACCGGTTCCACAGACGACCTTCATACAACTCGGTTATATTATTCATAAGATATGCATAAGAATGACATTAAGTAAAACATCAACTACTAGAAATGGTTTCCAGTACATACAGCTACTGAGCAAATTCATGAGCTACATACATCCTTAGTTCTATATGATACGAAATAGAGACAAATTAAATATTGATTGCATAAATTCATAAAATATAGAAGTATGCAAGTACCTACTTGGAAGTTCAAGTATATTTTCTTTTATCTGATAAAAAAACTTTTACAGTTATATTAATTTAATTAAAAGTCTGTATGTCTATGGCTTAGGCATGGATATAGTACAACAATTCAAATTAATATATATTTGTAGTTTGACTATTGCTCTTTATTATTACTCAAATGGGAATAAAACTCAAGGTTTTCTTTCAAATTCTACTCAAAGTGAAAAATGCCTGCTCACAAAAAGCACAAAGTTAATGCTAAAAATTTAATACTTTTGGAATCTTGTTTTTTTTTTAGATTTATTAGAAAATTGTAAAGGCACAGTAAAATATGTGAATCATTAAGTACTTTAAGAGTTTTTAAGTGTAATGTTGAGCTGTTTATGAATTACAAGTTCAGTTCTGAGATTTATATATTGGCAAAGATTTTATGATTTAATGTCACATTACTGTTTTAACTTATTCTTAAATATGAGGAGTTACTTTCATAGTCAAATCCAAATACAACTGTAAAAATTTCACAATAATAATTAATCGGAAAATTTACATCTCTAGTTTGAAATGAGGAAATCCACAAGAAATCAAAAGTTTTACAGGCCACTTATGACAGTGAATAATGTACCATATTTTCATTATTTATAAAGAATTATCATTTAAATATAAAATAAAATCCTTTGTTGATAAACTATAGCCTCAATACATTAATGTGATCATGAATTGCAAATATTGTACATGTTGCACCTTTGAAAACAATTGCACATATTAATCAAGTATGTAAGGAGTCATGAATAGTTACCAAGCCTTGAAAGGACATTCAAGGTTAATCAAAACACTATAGTATTTTTGCTGTGTTAAGTGTTTCACAGATGTATTGCAAAAGCTAAACTTGGTAGTTACTTAATTCAAATTCAATACATGATTATGTATGAGCATATTATTAGACTGTGTTTATATTTTTTAAACAAGCAAGACAATTATAAATATATAAGAATATACACACAGGCCATATATATATATATAAATACTTGGGCCTAGTCATTAGTGTGTGCATGCATGCGCACCCACATATTACATACACAAACATATAAACGCCTTTATATATATTCTTGTAATTTTTATAATTGGCTCGCTTGTTTAGAAATAAAATTGTTAGTGAATGAACCTTTACCCCAAGTATGTTTCTGCCTTAAATATATATTTTTATACTTAGTTAGATATATAAAACACCATTTAATAGGTCAAGTACTATTTTATTTCACAAAAAATATATTATTATTATTATTAGCACCGCGTCTTACTACCCGTTCGGGTTATACGCACTTACGCTAATGTGTAATGGTAAGGTGATTGTGAGATGAAATGGAGGACCTACAGTTTAACGTGGAATCCGAACCACGGTGGAGGCCTGGCATTCCTAAAAAATATATCTTAAACTTTATAATATTAAGTGGAGTTTGGTCAAATCCATTATTTTATGAATTCGAATCTTGGAATAATTATGGACTTGAAAGGAAATATAAATAGAATAATATAGAATACAAATAGTAACTAAATGTTAACATTCTTTCTTATAATCCATTCATTATAACATTCATAAATTCAGATGAGTGTTAAATTACTGGTCTGGGGAAGGGTTAAGTTCATCCTATAATAATAATAATAATAATAAATAAATAATTGGTTCTGAACCACCAATAAACAGTATTAGAACTTGAAAACAAATTTCACCTAAAAAATTGAGAATAGTTTTTTTTAAGGATCTAAGTCTCGAATCCCCAAATCTCCCTAAGGATTCGAGGGTTCAAGGGCCCAGCTCTAATATTTATTTATAAAAAGACCTAAATATTTTTGAATTAGAATAATGTATACCTCCAAACGCTGTTCCCTTCCATGTGCGGCCTGTGACGAGCTGGAAGGGTCGTGTGCTGATCTCCTGGCCTGCCCCTGCCACACCCACAATCACAGACACACCCCAGCCCTTGTGGCAGGCTTCGAGAGCCGCACGCATGGTGCGCACATTTCCCACACACTCAAACGTGTAGTCCAATCCACCATCTGTTAGCTCAATTAACACCTCCTGGATGGGCTTCTCATAGTCTTTGGGATTCACAAACTCAGTGCAGCCAAACTTCTTAGCTAGAAAATACAACACCAAACTAAACTTGAAAATAAACAAGCATTTTTTGAATACCTACTATTTAATAATTGTGAAATACGCCCATCTGATCTTTATTTGACAAGTGAAATCTTACAGAAAAAAAGTAAAATCTCTGGCTAAAATTTATATTCCTAATGTTCATTCCTAGTATTATGTATAGAGAAATGAATTACATTAGGCCTATTAACTTAATTCAATATACTCCTGATAATGTATTGTAGGTTGTGTAAAAGAATAATAAACTTGACTCTAAAACTAGAAACTATCCCAGGAGGAAAATACGCCTTTGGTTATTTGATAAGTGTTTTTCTCTTGCTTGTTAAATTAAGCGAGAAAAAAAAAGCTTGACATGTTTTTTGCAAAATAAAGAGCGTAAAAAATTTTCCTTTAGCCTAATAATAGGTAAGTTAGTAAATATGTTATTAGTTAAAATGAGATCTTGTATCTTATTAGATGATTATTATTAGCACCGAGTCTTACTACCCGTTCGGGTTGTACGCACTTACGCTAATGTGTAATGGTAGGGTGATTGTGAGATGAAA